>APFE030045991.1:48571-111589 GCA_000404065.3 Pinus taeda | reverse complement strand
TAGTCCAAGGGACCTTGGGATGTGAATCCCAACGGTCACCATATTGTACTATAAATGTACATCTATTGTTAATAAAAAATGCACTGCATGCTTTATCTTTCTCATTTGTTTCTCGTTCACCATGTCTGTTTAACACTTCATGTTGAACTCGAATTACTCATCCAACTTCTACTCTAGCCTCATGCACAACAAAGGCTAATTTTCTGATTTTGGCATTAAGTTGTGCATCCTCTAGGATGTGAAGTTCAGTCATTGTCTTACAGGCCTCCATTAATGCTAACTCTAGACTTGAACTACGCGCTTGGAATGCCTCCTTTTCCTTCAGAGCTTTAGTCTTCTCAATGAACATTTGTTCATTGTTGACTTTGAACTCACTTATTTGGTTGAGGGTGTGCTTCTCCCTGGTTCTCAACTTGTCTATCACCCCCTTATACAACACGTGGAGGGTTTCATTGGAGAGTGCCGCTATATTCAATCCTATATCCTTGATTGTACTAAGTATAATATGATCATCGGCTGACTCTGTGTGAGTAGTCCCATTTGGAAATGGTATAGTTTGGAGATCTAGGGCCCTTACTAGTTGTGCTGCTTGTCTTGTTTCGAGTGTCAGGCTCACTTTCTCCACACTCGCTTGTCCAATGCCTACTTGTATTCTGCTTGTTTGGATCTACAGCTCACACAGATCCTTCTAGATGCTCCCCAGCGTCTGCATGTACTACTGCTCAAACTGTTGCAAAACTTCCGTCGTGGTCTCCCTAATTTTATTATCGATCTCATCGAGATTTCTTTTTGTTAATACCATGGGATCAACCTGTGCTTTATCATATTTTTTCTTTTTTTGCATTCCACACTTTTTCTCTGTGCCACATCTTTTCAAAATAAAGCGGGTTCTCTTCCCCTCATCACCACCTCCACCTTGGCCTGAAATCTCTTCTTCCTCTGTCTCTGGAGAAGGTGATTTATCACCTTTCTATGACTCACATTGTTCTTTTTCTGCCTGCTCCTTAGCAATGCATTCTTGCTCTATGTGAGCCTTTTCTGCAGCTTCGTTCTCTTTCAATTCTACTAGGGTACACACAAATTTCTTAGTGGCCTCCTTTATTTTCGGCGCAGTAGAACTTTCCACGCTTGTGCTTGTTTGAACACTGAAATCTGATGGGGTGCGCCACTATATAGGCCATAATCCTACGACCTCCTTCACATCTGTTTCTGAAATCAAAAATAGGGCAAATGGTGCCATTTTTGCTCTAGATCCTTCCATGCTTGGATATAGACTTGGTGGAAGTTAGCCTTGAACGTTGCTTAGGCTGAGAACTATGTAAACAAGGTTGGAGACAACTGAGCACCATATGGATTTCCATTTCCATAAGAATCCAAATGACCTTTGCTTTTGCAATCCACGCAACATCATTTGTAGACCATAAAGAGGTGAATTGCACTACTTCTAGCAATCCTTCCTTGAGAGGAGGAAATTGGCTATCCTCCAGCAATCTCCACACAATGAGCACGATTGATAGAAACAACCAAGCGTAGTGGAATGGCTTGGTTTCCTCCTAGGCTTCTCGGCAGTTCACTAGGAACTCCCGAAAAAGGTATTTTGTCCAATTAAATTGTACACCTTTCGCACATTGTGTAGCAAGTCAAACTACTGGGGCTGGAACTTCATATGTGCATAATTTTCTCATAATCTTTCTTGCTAAAATCTGGGCAATAAATTGAACTGTCTATTCTATAACAGAGAGAATCGAATAGCCTCGCAACTTCGTCATGAGGTTGTAATCCTTCTTCATCTTGTCTACAAGCTCCTTCTCCAAGTCTTCCCTCCAAAATCCTTGGCAAGGTTCACGCATTTGTAAGGTAGTTGTGTGATTTTGTGAATCAACATGTCCATGATAGGGATAGGCTCTCCTAGCCATAAGCACCCATCGTGCACCAACATGAAGAGATGGTGCATACATATCGTATTAATGGGGGTGAGGTGATAATGTGGCACCAACAGTGGATTGAGGAACCCTAATTACTCAACATCGTGGACCCATTCCATCGGTTCCAATGATGTACCACATATTTCTTTGTAGTAGATCTTGTTCATATATTTATCCGTCACCAAATGTGGAAACTTAGTGTGGTCCATGAGGTCCCAATCATCCATTTTTAACAACGGGATCCACGCGAGCCAAGGACCTTCAAAGGGGACTTTCTCAGGAAGTAGGGGCTTGGATACTGTAAACTTACCGGTATCAAGGTCCTTCGTTACCTTTACTTTTCCCTTCTGAAGAGGGATATACTTTGGAAGCCACGTCATGGGTTCCACCCCTTTGATCCGAATTGGATCCATAAAGAATGATCAAAAGAACCATGGTTGTACAAGTTTGGGACAGACTTCAAAGAATTGAGAGCAGCGATCAAAAACACCTCTAAAACAATGGAAGTTGGCAGCCAGTGTGGAACGATGAGGACCTCAATGAAAGCACGCTGACCCAGGCCCATGGAGACTATACAGGAGGCGAAACTAGCCCCTGGGAAGCCCAAATTGAGAAATGGAGGGAGTTTTTGATGCGCGATTCGTTGGGCAAAAGCCTTCAAAAAGGAGGGGCCCCAAGCCCTCGGTTGCATGGGAGTTAGGAAAACCATGGGGAAAAATGCAAAAGGCTAAGGCGGGACCTACACTCTAAAAACCAGTGGTATTCATCAGGGGCATCCTTGGGCGGTAAGCAAATTTGGTGAAAATGGAGCGATTCCACTCAACGCCCAATGCGTGGCAAGTGGAGGAGAGACAAAATAGCCGCTCATCGCGTTCTAACAGTCAAGCAAGTCAACTACTCGAAATGAGCAAATGGCGTTGGATTTCGGGGATCCAGATCTAACGGTTGATATCATGCTCAACGGTAAGTCCAGATGTAACGAGGGATTAAGCTGCGATTTAAAATAATTTGAGTTCCGCTTTGACTGTCAATGTGGCGGATGATTTATTCCACAATGTAACTGAAGAACCGAACCAACGAAGCAAGTTGGCGCAGTTCACAAGAGGACAAGTGGCCACTCCCTGTGAGTGTGATGATGACATCAAGACAGGGAACTCCAAGCGAAGTTGTAGCAGGTGATCCAATAGAGTTGGAAGAGGAATCAAACAACCATGAGCTCGAGTGGCGTTAAATCCATGCACAAACCAGCAGAAGGGACACACACACATGGAAGAACAGAGAAAGCAGACACAGAGAGAGCAAAAGGTAGTAAGAAGACAAAGGGCCGAGTTGACCAAAGGTAGCGTTGAGCACTAGAGGGCTTGATAAATTTGAGCCTTCCTTGAAGGGGATCTGTCAAGACCGACAACCACATTGGGCTCCTTCCATTGTAGATTCGGGAGGTCAAAAAGCTGGTAAGGCCAAGAGTCTGTGTACTCTAGTGGCTTGGGAAATCCAAGAACCACCCTGCCAAGCTATCCTGCGACAGGAGACTCATATTGACCTCCTTCTTTATAATTTTCTGCTTTAAGACACAATAAAAGAAGGCCACCACTGAAATTTGGATCGGAGATGTAGCCCTGGAGGATAGGGTGAACTCCTTATTAATTTCTTGTGTTCTTATATTTGCTTACTATGTTCCTCTGTTGTCTTCCATTTTCAAGTGTCTATGTATTTGCAATCTGATCGATCCGTTGCTTAAATAACCTAGACACACACCAACACATGAGTATGTAATACCTCCATTTAATAATTCTTAACTGAGGCACTCATAGGGTGATTATCATATCAAGTGGTATCAGAGCTTTAGGTTGTAAGGTTACACAAGCTTGTGTTGGTTTAGTTATTGAATGCTCACTAGATCAAAGCTCAAATTAGGAGAAGAGTTGATTGAAACTAATCCTGAGATTGGGAGAGTCTATCCTAGGAAGACCATGTTAGAGGAAGGTTATGTGGGTTTAGACCCTCAATTCATAGAAAGTTTCCTAGCTATAAAGTCTATGGTAGAAGAAATGTATAGGGACTTTAGAAAACATAAGGATGAAGATTTATCAGGTTCTAAGAAAGAAAAGGAAGAAGATGAATCTCATTCTCATGACCACTCAAAAGGAAAAGGGAAAAAGGAAAACTTTCTCACACCTCCTAATAGCCCTGTGCATAATAAGAAAGCTTCTTTGATCAAGCTAGATGTTAAATTCGACTTGCCTATATATGATGGAGAGCTAAATGCTGAAAAGTTGGACAATTGGATTACACAATTTGATGTGTATTGCAGAGTGCAGAACATCGACTCAGATAAGAGAAAAATTCAGCTGGCAAGCCTATGCCTAGGAGGCACTGCCTTGGTTTGGTGGGAAGGCAAAACCCAAGCTGACATGAAAAGACATGGTAAGACTATCTCTATCTAGGGTGAATTTGTTTCTACCATCAAGAAGCAATTCTATCCATTGGCCTACATGCAACAAGCCATGATGAGTTGGCAAACTCTTTGGCAGTTCAAAGGGGAAAGTGTGCAAGGGTACACTCAAGAATTTAAAAAGAGAGCATTGATTCTAGGGATATCATTAGACTCACCAGAGACTCTTTTGAAGTACATTGGTGGTCTACACAGCTACATGAGGCATACCATCCTCATGTTTAATCCCACTAGTATAGATGAGGTATCTATACAAGCTACTCATCCATAGGCTAGAGGAAAGAATGGAAATCTAAAAATTGTGGGAACATCCCAACCCACTATAAGCAAGAGCGAGGAGAAAAGAAAGCAGAAGTGGAAAGCAAGGAAGGCTAACACTGCACAGAAAAGCAAAGCTTCATGCACTCACTGTAAAAAGGATGGGCTTGATGATGAGCACTGTTGGATTTTGCATCCAGAACTCAGACCTAAGAAGTCTGAGGGCAAGAAGAAGAAGATTGTTTCAGCTATTCAGAAAGATTTGGGGTCAGACTCAGGAGATGAAACAACCATTGCAGCCACAGGTATAAAAGTTGAGAGTTCTAAAGCATCTATTAGTAATTCTGCTCAATCTATTATTGATGAAGAACATGAGAGAAAAAGACATGAGCTTTTCCATATTCAAGTTGTTTCCAAACATCAAAAGATTGATACTTTGTTTGATATTGGTTCACAAGTAAATTTGATTTTTGAAGCAATTGTAAAGAAATTGGGATTAGCAACTACACCTCACAAGAAGCCATACCCATTAGGATGGTTGAATGATAAAGCACAACTACAAGTGACTAGACAGTGTAAACTCAAGCTTTTCTTTTGGATCAACATTTGAGATGAGGTTGAGTTAGACTAATCCTTTGATATATGTGGAATTTGTTCTTAGGGGGCCTTACTTGTATGATAGAAAAGCCATTTTCTATAGAGCTAAGAACAAGTATCTACTTGTTAAAGATGGAATCGAATACTTTGTAAGAGCTCATAAGCTCAAGAATAATTATACTCTCATAAACTCAGGGCAGATGAAAAGAATGATAAATTCGTGCAAACAATTCTTACTAATAGTTGTAAAGGAAAAGAAACCTGATAAAACCATTTTATTTGAGGGCTGTAATGCTAAGCAGCAAGCTGATATAGAAAAGATTGTTTTAGAGTATGATGTCCTGTTTCAAGAACCTAAAGGTCTACCACCTAAAGAGGAAATAATACATGATATTATTTTGCAGCAAGATGTTCCATTTCCTAACATTGGAATGTACAGGTTGTCTGCTTTAGAGAGTGTTGAAATCAAGAAGCAGGTGCGGGAGTTGCTCGACAAGGGGTTTATCAGGCCTAGCACATCACCGTGTGGGTCACCAATCATTTTGGTGAGAAAGAAATATGGCTTGTGGAGAATGTGCATTGACTACTAAGCACTGAATAAGATAACAATAAAAAATCATTATCCCCTTCCTCGCATCAATGATCTTTTAGATCAATTGAAGGAAGTTGTTTATTTCACCAAGCTAGACTTGCACAGTGGATACCATCAGGTCAAAGTTGCAAAGCAAGATGCATGGAAGATTGCTTTCAAAACAAAGCAGGGATTGTATGACTGGCTGGTTATGCCTTTTGGCTTAACCAATGCCCCTGCTACTTTCATGAGATTAATGAATGATGTACTCAGACCTTTTCTTGATGATTTTGTTATTGTATATTTGGATGACATTCTGATTTTTAGTAAAACGTGGGAGGAAAACTTAAAGCATGTTAAGCAGACCCTAGATGTTTTGAAAAGAGAAAAACTTTATGTTAAACTCTCCAAACGTGAATTTGGCAAACATATCTAAATTATTTGGGTCATATAGTACGGGGTGGTGAATTGAAAATAGATCCCTCTAAAATGGCAATCATTGTAAACTGGCCTAAACCCAAGTCTACTATAGAAGTGAGAAGCTTCTTAGGAGAAATACAATATTGGAGGAATTTCATATCTAACTTTTCCTCAATTTCAACTCCCTTACATGCTTTGACAGGATTGAACGACGTGTTTCAGTGGGGAGGTAAACATCAGAAAGCCTTCGACACCTTGAAAGAAAAGATTAGTACAACACCTATACTAGCACTGCCTGATCTACAAAGGCCATTTGAGATCCAAACAAATGTCAGTGACTATGCCATGGGAGCAATGTTCACACAACATGGTAAACCCATATTTTATCATTCTGAGACTTTTAATTCTGCAGTGGTTAACTATCCTACATATGATAAAGAATTCTATGCATTCGTTCAGAGAGTGAAAAAGTGGAAACATTACTTAATGGGCAAAGAGACAGTAATACATATTGATCATCAACCACTTCAATAATTACACTCCCATACTAAATTGCAGAAATCAAGGCACTACATATGGATGGGTTTTCTACAATAGTTTCATTTAGTCATCAGATATAAAAAGGGCATACATAACAAAGTTGTAGACATGTTATCTAGACCCATTATAAATGCATCTATTATACTTAAGCATAATTTTGTACTACATGAAAGCTACATTGAACAATATGCTCAAGATATAGACTTTAAATATGTATATGCAACTTTGAGTCAAAACAAAAGGGTAGAAGAATTGGATTATCATGTGAAGGACCGACTCTTATATCATTGTGGGAAACTCTGCATTCCACAAATAGAGAGAGTAAAGATAATTAGAGAGGCACACGCTTCTCTGATATCAAGTCACTTTGGGGTAAGTAAAATAGTTGCACAGTTGCAAAGATTTTGTTATTGGCCAAAAATGAATGAGATAGTTTCTAGATATGTGAGAGGGTGTACTATGTGTGCCAAAAGCAAGCCTAGCAATAGAAAAGTAGGCATGTACACTCCATTACCAGTTCCTTCTCACCCTTGGCAAAGTGTTTCATGGATTTTATTGGGGTACTGCCTAATTTTAGAAAAGGTCATGATTATCTGTATGTGGTTGTGGATAGGTTCAGCAAAATGTGCATTTTGATACCTTGTAATAAGCAGATTACAGCTGAACAAACTGCAAAACTGTTCTTTGAACATGTATGGGTTCATTTTGGGTTACCCACTTCTATTGTATATGATCGAGACACTCGATTTGTGGGGAAGTTTTGGTCAAGTCTGTGGGAGTTGATGGACACCCAACTAAAGAAAAGCACAGGTTTTCATCCATAAACCGATGGCCAGACAAAAGTAGTTAACAGGACAGTGATCCAGCTACTCAGAGGATATTGCAGCAAACATCCTAAGCTTTGGGATGAACACTTGTGTTATGTGTAGCATGCTTACAACAAAGAAAAACATTCTTCTACACAGAGATCTCCTTTTGAAACTTGTTTTGGTTTCACACCAAGGTCTCCTTTGGATTTTGTCTTTGGTAAAGATACTACCATTGATGGACACAGTGATGTGTACAAGGAAACTAGGTTCATTGAACAGATCCAGGAGATCCACCAGGTAGTATAGGAACAGCTGGAAAGGAGCCAAGAAAAATACAAGGCGAGGCATGACAAGCATTGGGTGGAGCATAGTTTCCAAGCTAGTGACGAGGTCTGGCTATATATCAGCAAACATAAGATGCAAGGTGAAGGTAAAAAGCTAAAGCCTATCAGGTATGGACCCTTCAAGATACTTGAGAGGATCGGTGAGAATGTTTTTCGCCTTGATATACCAACTTACATGCACATCTACTCAGTCGTAAATGTAGATTGCTTGATATTGTTTGAACCTTCAATGATTGAGGATCCTGAAGAGCAAATTCAATGGCCTTCTATTAATGACCTGCTACCTGAATATCTGAATGAATTATAGGAAGACACAGTCTTGGACAGGAAGGTGAGGACAATGCGCAAAGGAAATGTTGAGTACCTCAGAATTGGACTCAAAGGTTAGAAGCCGAGCAGTACAAAATGGATTGATATTGGGCGAGTGAGACAGAAATACCCTCACTTAGTCGATGCTTGAAAAACCAACTTTTGGTGGTCCAAAATCTTTTCAGTGGGAAGGTCGTGATCCGAATTGGATCCATAAAGAATGATCAAAAGAACCATGGCTGTACAAGGTCATGACAGACTTCAAAGAATTGAAAGTAGTGATAAAAAACACCTCTAAGACAGTGGCAACTGGCAGCCAGCGTGGAAGGATGAGGACCTCGGTCAAAGTGCGCTGACCGAGGCCCATGGAGACTGCGCAGGAGGCAAAACTAGCCCCTGGGAAGCCCGGATTGGGAAACAGAGGGAGTTTTTGATGCGCAATTAGTGCTTAGCACTAATCGCACATCACTGGGCAAAAACCCTCAAAAAGGAGGGGCCCCGAGTGCTCAATCGCATGGGAGCCAAGAAAATTGTGGGGAAAAAGGCTAAAGGATAAGGCGGGACTCGCGCTCTAAAAACTGGTGGTATTCATCGAGGGCATCCTTGGGTGGTAAGCAGATTTGGTGAAAATGGAGTGATTCCACTCAGCGCCCGACACATGGCAAGCATAGGAAAGAGAAAACCAATGCTCATCGTGCGCTAAAGGTCAAGCAAGTCAACTGCGTGAAATGAGCGGATGGCATTAGATCTGGGGGATCTAGATCTAACGGTTGATATCGTGCCCAATAATAAGACCCGATGTAACGAGGGATTAAGCTACGATTTAAAAGAATTTGAGGCCCACTTTGACCACCAAGGTGGCAAATGACTCATTCCACGACGTAACTAAAGAATCGAACTAACGAAGCAAGTTCGCACAATTCGCAGGAGGACAAGTGGCCACTCCCTGTGAGTGTGATGATGACGCCGAGACAAGGAACTCCAAGCGAAGCTGTAGCAAGCAATCCGATGGAGTTGGAAGAGGAATCAAACAACCATGAGCTTGAGTGGTGTTAAAGCCATGCACAGACCAACAGAAGGGACACACACACATGGAAGAACAGAGAAAGCAGACACAGGGAGACCAAAAATCAGTAAGAAGACAGAGGGCCGAGCTAACCAAAGGCAGTGTCGAGCACCAGACGCCTTGAGAAATTCGAGCCATCCCTGAAGGGGATCTTTCAGGACTGAGCACCACATTGGGCTCCTTCCATTGTAGACCTAGGAGGTCAAAATGTTGGTAAGGCGAAGAGTCTGTGTACTCTAGTGGCTTGGGAAATCCAAGAACCACCCTGCCAAGCTATCCTATGGCAAGAGACTCATATTGAGCTCCTTCTTTGTAATTCTCTACTTTAAGACACAATAAAAGAAGGCTGCCACTAAAATCTAGATTGGAGATGTAGCCTTGGAGGATAGGGTGAAGTCCTTATTAATCTCTTGTGTTATTATATTTGCTTACTGTGTTCCTCTGTTGTCTTCTATTTTCAAGTGTCTATGTATTTGCAATCTGATCGATCTGTTGCTTAAATAACCTAGACACACACACCAGCACATGAGTTTGTAATACCTCCATTTAATCATTCTTAACTGAGGTCACTCATAGGGTGATTATCAGATCACCCTTTGGCATCAATATCCTCCATTCCCTCGAATTATTCCGCCTCTAGGTCCACTACTCTTTTTGGATTCTTATCTTTCTTCTGCTTTTCTTGTGTTTCGGTAAGACTCCTAGGTGACGTGTGCACCAACACCTTCTTTTGCTTGTCCTTTTTGGATTGTGTTGGCTTGGATGGTTGTGTTTCTTTGGTAGGGGTGTGCTTCAACCTAGGTGACCTCGACGCCGTAGGCACAATAGCTGGAGCTTCCATACTTACAACTTCTGGGGTTGTTGCGTTAGAGACAACATCGCCACCACTAACAGTTTCAGCAAGGCTTATGGCAGACATTTTCTCAAGAATAAGCTTTCAGTTTATCTCAAATAATTCGGCAAATGTTGGGCTCACAAAAAAATCTTCCCAAAATGAACGAGTCATTTGCAATAGACAACGAAATTGAACAACAAGTCTTAGAGAATAGAGTGTTCTCTGTTGGACCATCACGTGTAATTTATAAGGGGTTTTGAATTCAAATTTGACGATTCCCGCCCAATTCTGACAATAAATGTTGTTTTGGTGGTAAATATTCAAAGAGTTTTTCCTTAATTTCCGCCACCCCACTCCTCTTAACCATTTTTTGGCCATCAAGTCATGAACAATAACTTCATCAATCATTTTCCTGTTGGACTACATGGTACCTTCCCTTTCGGCGCAACATCCTAAGCGTAGCTTCTTTTGTTGCATCTTCTTCACTTTCCGTGAAGCCTGCTCGTTGCATTGTCCACCAAGCTGGGTAATGTAGTTTATAGTCCCATGCTCCCTTGTAACTGCCTGGAGCACTAAGAATATCATGTTGCCATATAGTAATTGTGAAAGATCCACTATATACAACTTCAATCTGCTCCCATTCACTCTTCCTGGGAAGGGCTCCCCATTCAGCTTCGTGAGATGAATTGCGCCTCCATCTATAATTTCTTTGACAATATACAGCCATAACTAATGCATCTCGAATTTACCCGAGAATTTTGTGAATTTACTATCATATAACAGGACAAGATCATTGACCTTGAATGTGCGGAGCTTGATGTGGCAATCATGCCATGCTTTTTCACGTTCCTTCTATACTTATTGATGGAATTCTGCCAAAAATCGATCTTCTTCAAGCTCCATCAGCTACACGAGTCGTTCCTTCAAGGCCGCATGATCCAGCATAGCCATCAAAGTTGCTATGCGCAAACTAGGCATAATGTATTCCATTGGCATTACTGCTTCAACCCCATATATTAAGTTGAACAGTGTTTTCCCTGTCAACTTCTTACAAGTATTCCTATAAGCCTAGAGTACTACAGGTACACGCACATCCCATTCATTCCATTGCACGTTGCAGATCTTCACCATCGTTTTCTCCAAAATCTTGTTAAAGGCTTCAACACTTTCGTTTTCCCATGGGTGATATGGTGTACTCTTCTGATGTTAGACTTGAAACTCCTCAGTCAACGCATTGATCGTTTCATTCAGAAAGTGCGTACCCTTGTCACTCATCAACACTTTCGAGCAGCCAAATTTGGTTAAGACATAATTAAAAAATAATTTTGCTACTGTAGCCCCTGTACAATCCTTAACCGGTTGTGCTTCCACCCATCTGGTTAGATATTCTGTGACAGTGATAATATAGCGCACACGCATTTTCTTTCCAGGGGGCTGAATTGGCCCCACAAAATCAATTGCCCACTTCTCAAAGGGTTACAAAGATAACTGAGGGTGTAGTAGTAGCTCATCTCTTCGTGACGGTCTGCCAGTTCTTTGATAGGCATCACACACCTTACAATATGCCTTGGATTCTTTATGCAATGTTGGCCACCATAGACCTACTCACAAAATTTTTTGCACAGCTGCCTTGCCTACATAATGTCCTCTGCAGTTCCCCCATGAGCTTCAGCAAGAATGATTTCCTGCTCGAAGTCCCAAACATATCTTTGAAATATTTCATCTGCACCCATTTTATAAAAATGTCCCGCAATAGCTGAAAACTCAACCACACACACTACTAATTCCTTCTTTAGCTGACTTGAATATCCTTCCGATGTCATCCCTGTAGTTAGGAAGTGAATATTTTTTTCAAAATGGTCATCTGCTATGCACACTACAAAGAGCTGCACATCTAGAAGCCCTTTCTCCAAATTATTAGGTTTTTCCCCTGTTTTGATTCGCGACAAATGGTCAGCTCCAACATTTAACCTCCCTGGCTTCACAATGACTTCAAAGTCATACTCCCAAAAATAATAGCAACCATCTGCAAATATTCCCCCCCCAACACAGGCTTGTTGACTAGGTATTTTAAGGCAAAATGATCTATGTACATCTTAAAATGTCCTCCTAACATATAATGCCTATTTTTTTGTAGCGCGTACACCATGGCCAACCCTTCATGCTCAGTCTTTGAATAATTTTTCTCAACCTTCAATAACTTCCTACTTGCGAAGGCTATGGGATGGTCCATTTCTCCTTCATAGGTATGTGTTAGCACTGCACCCAACGCAATGCAAGAGGCATCCACATGTACATAAAACTCATTTTTCCAAAATACTAAGATCGACGCAGTGACCATATTTTATTTCAACACATCTAAGTTGTGCTGAAATTCTGCCTCCAAAATATATATGTTCCTGGGGTCTTCTTCTTCATCTTCAGCGGTCACATTATATCATTCTAGTGTGTGCCGCAGCTGGGTGCTCTAATCCGGTTGGGTCCATTCCATAGGTTCCGTTGGTGTTCTAAAGATAACGGCTTTAATTTCCTGCAGTGCTTCATCGATGCTTGCAAACCCATCATAAAAACTAAAAGTCAATAAGAACCCTTCCTTCAATACACTCCATTCTGCGGTGCCATGGCCAAGCTTTGTTTCCAAATACCAGTTCATGGGAACTGTATCAAAGGTATAACAAAATGTGTACCCATTCTGGCTGCAGTTTTGTTCCCAATGCTTTAGTCCACTTCGCTAGCTAATCACGTGGATCATCCCTTCCATTATACTTCTCAGTCATTCTGGTGTTAGCATGCCCGAACCATAGCTTCATCATTCTTCTATAATCTCTCCATCTAGGAAAACTATCCTTTTGCGTACCCCACCATCGTGCAGACGTAGCACATAGTGCCAACTCTAATTCTTGGAAGCGGTGGTCCTCGGGGACCTCACACTCAAATTCCTCCAAAAACAGATCTATGTTAGTTAAACCATCATAATAAGGTAATTTTCTTACCTCCGACGAAACACAGCACAATGAATTCATCATCATATTGCATCACGATATAGAAACTTCATGTAAGCAATTTTGCCAATGCTCTAACTCCTCATCCAAATCAAAGGAGCAGGAACTTTCCCAGTCCCATGCCATCCATCCATTTGTCATCGAATTGATCTAGTCCTGATCTCGCATTGTTGTCTTGTAAATTTGATCCAGTTCATCATCACTTTCTTC
Source organism: Pinus taeda (assembly GCA_000404065.3). Lineage (NCBI taxonomy): Eukaryota > Viridiplantae > Streptophyta > Pinopsida > Pinales > Pinaceae > Pinus > Pinus taeda. Next base: position 98,248 of record APFE030045991.1, on the reverse strand, counting down.
ATAATCACAGACTGGTTCAGTATAGCGTGTCCCTTCTGTAGGGTCTAGAGGCACTATAACCCTAAGCAACTTTCTTTCAAATGACATCATCCTTTTCTTCAAATTGATGACCCCGTTCATATCAATAGCCCAATCGATTCCCAAGAGTGTGGGGTAAGGATTGTTGTCATCAACAATTTCTATAACTTCAAAGTCTGCCATCGCACTCACACCTTCGATATCCACCGTTATCCCATATAATCGTCCCGTGGGGATGATTTTCTGCTGGTTCGCCATCCTGAGCTGAATCAGAGACCACTGCAGTGTAGGTTTATCCATCCTTTCCCATGTCTATTTCGGTAACACATTCACATCAGACGCCAAATCCAAAATGACCTGGTCCATCTCATAATCACCTATCTGCATTGTTAGCCTCATCTCTCACCATGTTCGCTCCTTATGCTTGCCAATCTTTCTGACCATGCGGTGTTCACTAGGGACCTTTTCCTTGCTGGCACATTTATTTATTAGCTCGTGCATGCCTTCCACAGCCTAGCTATCGTGTTGTAGTTTCATGCAGGTCTCCAAAAATTTAGTGAGTACAGAAGGGTCAACATCTGTAGGCACGATGAGTTATTGTATCTTTCTGTGGCTTCCCAAGGTGGAGGCCTCCGCGAAGTTCTTCTTGGCTTCCATAAAATTTTCCTTAGCATGGTCCAGGTCAAAGCTAGATTGTTTCTCTGGCACTTTGCAGACCCATCCTTCTTCTTCTAGTTGTTTACCTTTATCAGTGCCAGTCGTTATTCCACTTCTTAGCACAATATTAACACTTTTATCTTCCTCGCGGGGCTCAGTCGTCATCATTTGTAAATTCTGTGTAGGCTGCAGAGGTTGTGTTTTCTTCTCTTTAATTTTAGCTATTAGCACTAGGCATGCTTCTATAGTATGGTCAAACTATATGCAGTATTAACATGACGGGTGCATAGGATTCTGGTAGTCTCACACATAGTACGCCGACTATCTGCAGTTGTAGTAAATGATCTAACCGCAACCTCTACCAAGTCCTCCTCCTCCTCGGCCCTGTCCTTGACCTTGATAACCTCTGTGCACTCCTTTGAATCCTCGATCTGGAGACTGAATTCCTGCTTGCATATGGTACGTATGTTTTCTTTCCATCATCAGCTCATAGCTCCAATAGTGGGGCTCATTGTGGCCCACATATTTGCAAAAATTACATAACAATTGTTGAAGTGTCTGAACAAACTTCTGAAGTAAATGGAAATTGTTTGTTGCATGTTTCCTAGTAACTTGACAAATGGCGCACCATAGCACAATTCCCATGCTCGGCCCTACTGGGGCTTCTAGCTTTAGGGGAACCAGTCCCCCTCCTATAATATAATTCACGTACACGGGACATGATATTTATCATGCCCATAGCTCTTTCACTTCAAACACCAGGCTTTTGCACATGCTTCTGGTTTCATCTCCTTCTCTTTCTTCAAACTCTATATTTCTAAGTGTAAGCTCTCTAACTATGAGTGGATCTACTATACTCCTAGGTTTTTCTTTTGAATAGGTGATGCATGTAGCCTTATCGCAATCTCCAATGCTTCTGCCTGTTTTTTTATCTTCTGTTGTAACAGAGCAATTCTTAAGTAGGGCAAAAGTGATGCTATAAAACATTCGCAATGCTGGCTATCTGTGATTTGCATGTTAGCCTCTCTAATCTAGCACTTAAATCTCTGATCAAATTCCCAAGGCGTGTCCTCTACCCTCATCATGATCTCCTTAAATCCAGTTACTAACTATGAGTCAGATTTAGGTTTACTAAACTCTTTATTGAAATTTGTCTTAGTCTTTGCTAGTGTTGCAAGAGGATTATCATAGCAATACATAATATACCAGGTTAGTGCACATTCCTGCAAAGCGGTAACCAATTGTGCTTTCCTTATATTAACATCAGTGATATGTTGAGTTTTCCATACAACATTTGCAACAAACCAAAACTTCTCAGGATATTCACTTCCTATACCCTTGAATATCAACATTTTCATTGTGTTTGCCATGTTGAAAGGTGTTGGTGGAGGTGGAGGTGTGGGCGAAGGTGTATGCAGTGAGGTGGAGATGGAGGTGGGGTGGATGGATGGTTTGTTCTAGGAATCCCCTGAGTGATTAGCTAAACAGCGCTTCACGGCGTAGTCTGTCGCGCCCCTTCATCATCGCTTGAAGGAGGTTCAATCAAGGGACTATACATTGGTCCTGATCCCTCATGATTTCTAAAGAATCGTCCACTTTGCATAGATCTGAACATTAAGGTAATAGAATCACTCATTTTTCACATAATAGCATTTTAATCCAAGTATTCAATGATATTAAATACCTATCTTGTGGTCCTTTGAAGAATCTTCGTTATAGCTAACTGAGGTATCAACTGCAAATTCTGTAACAAATCCTCCTAGAATTTGATCGAGCCAATGATTGACAACTCGCGCAATCTTGCTTTCATAGGCTTCTAGTCATCCCACTAATTCTGGAGTCCACACTATAAGACTAGCGAGCTGCCACCTTCCTTGATTGTTTGTCAATTTAGCTAACCATTCATAAAATTCAATGGGGAAGGTGCAGAAGAAGATCTCATGTATCTTTGTATACAGGTACCTATTTAACTACTCTTCCTTTGACATGCGTGGATTCCTATTTTCTTGTGCCATGAACTCGTGAATCTTGAGATCCAACCACTTTCCAATTTATTTCTTGGTCTGGACACATCTCTTTCAAGTAGATCCCGGTCCCGACAATGAAACCATTTGTTGGCTTAGGGGGTCCTGACCCAAGTTCAGAGTTAGTTGCACCAACCAACAAAACCCTACACTACTGGCCCTTTCAGCAAAAGCTTGCATGGCGCAGGCTGCAGTCTCACCCAAAGTAGTATGGGGGGATGCAAGAACCAATTTTCTGCATCTAGAGACTAGTGTGACGTCTTCCAGCGCTTTGTATCTTCCTTCACACAGATCGATAATTCTTAGGGCATGTTACTATAATTCTGTTAAAACAACCTTCAGACTTTCACGAAGGTCCATGATAAATCCTTGCGTGCCTTTAACAATCAATTTACCTACTTACGTGCATCAGAAAGTGATCCTAAACTGGCGTTCACGCAGATCTACTTAATTCATCAGAAACCATAAGAGAAATTACCAAAAACTTCACGGAAGTGTTTAAACATGCATTGTGTACATTATTAAGATAGATTCAAGATAATCACATAGCATTCAACCAGTATTTCATAAAACAAGTCATTCATCAGTGAAATAGACATGAACATGAATACTCAATAATTCTTCAAAAACTTGTCTTTATTGATCTCAATTCACATATTACAGACTCAAATTGCCTTGCACACACAGCTACAGGGGTCCACGCACCTAGTTGCAGACACTACCTAGCCCTCCGTGCACTCAGATGCAGAGCCTTCCTTCCTTAGCTCCTACCTAAGACTCTTCAATCAACCCAATTCTCTATCTTCTTTCTTACTAGTTACTTCTTCCTTTCACTAAGACTCACTATGTATAGAATTTTTTCATACAATGCCATGGTCAACAGACTATGGGTGAATCTCAAAACTTATCCAAAATAAGGGGCTAAGCCCCTTTGACTCGTAATCATCTACGTGCTCCACATCTACAAATTGTGGAGACTTTACATTATTTACAAAATTGTACCAAATTTGGGTTATCTTAACCCCAAACTAACCTAGGGGGCCCCATCCCAACAATATGTTACATGCAAGTATTCCTATTGAATTTTCTTGATCATGGTTTTCCTTGCTTGACCCTTGTGTTCCTTCATTTCCTTGTCCTTCCCTTGCTTGATTTTCCCTTCATTACTCCAAAACCTAAGAAAAAGCTTACCAACTAATCCTCAAAAGTATTTTTATCAATGAGGCCTCTATTTTCTTCATTTTCTATTATTTTCCTTCAATTTCCTCCTCACATGCAACCTATGACCTTTCAACTTACTTTTCTCCTAATTTCCTTTGTTTTCATAAATAAATGTGCCAAAATGCCTTTTTTCCTTTTTAATGCATTTTCCTTTGCCTTTGCCAATGTCCTTTATTCATCAACGCATCCAATGATTCCCACTAGGATATCCTTTCCAAACATTCAGATTCGAATATGTGTCCCTTAACCATGGTCTTATTTTTTCCTTTATTAACTTTTATTACATGGAATTTTCACTAAGGTTGTTACACTTGCATTCACCTATGGCATGACCAAGAAAGAGGTTCTTGGAGGCCTAAGATGATTTCTATACATAGGAGGGTGAATGGTTTTATAGAAGAGGTGAAATAGATGAATCCATGGTTTGATATTCATGTCATATGTTGCATGCAATTAGGTGGTAATATATTTTTGGCATCCCAAGGGTGATGGTGAGTTGAATCATCCTCATGGAAGCCATGAAGTTCATAAATATATTCATACATATATGCATTGAGTTGAAAGTGTATACTATGTCTTGTATAGTTAATACATCTACTTTGAAGATCAATTCGAAACTCAAGTTATTAGAATAAATATTTCGTAGCAAAATCTATGATGAACGCCCTTTTGTTTGATGATACATGTAGTTATATTCTAAAATAATAAAGCATTCAAATCATTAAGACTCGTGATCCAAATTTAAACAGGAATGCAACAAATTATAGATATAACCACAAATACAGAGATGTAGTAGAAATAACACTTCCTTTGATTAATATCAAATAAAGAAATATGCTTACAAACAAAATGGAAATGAGACTAGCTCAGACGATGGTAGCTTATCTTTGAGAAGGGATGTGGCAGCTACATGCCTCTAAACTGAGTTACAATGAGGCTCAAGGGAATTTTTATTGTTAAGAGAATAATTTCGGCAAAATCACATAAAAAACCATTTGTCGACGCATTTCGAACCAACCAGTGTGGTTCATCGTCGGGACAAGTTGAAGAACCAGATCTAGCCTAGCATGTTAAATAGTCTGAGCAGAGATTCCAATGGCTAATTAGCCATTAATTAGCCGTTGGAATCTCTGCTCAGACTATTTAACATGCTAGGCTAGATCTGGTTCTTCAACTTGTCCTGACGATGAACCACACTGGTTGGTTCAAAACGCGTCGACAAATGGTTTTTTATGTGATTTTGCCGAAATTATTCTCTTAACAAGATTATGGATCACAGAAGTCTAAAATCCTTAGGAATTTTTATTATTGAACAATAAGAGAAAACCCTAAACAACCAAAACCCTAACCCGAGGAGATGTAACACTAACAATTTGTGGGCCTCGTTGGGGTTAGTTGGGCAGCCAACTTCCCGGGGTTGTAACTTGGTCATATTAAATCCATTTGATGTGCATGATACCTCATTGAAATATCTCTCCAAGGAATACAAATGAAATCACACGAAGGAATATTGCCAAAAAAACGTCGTTTAGGGCCTCAAAACGGCTCTGGAAGTTGAGGACCCGAAAAAATGCCAAAAATAGTAAATTGTGCTACAATTAAGGAAACTGAAATAAACAATGGTGGGTGTCCAAGTGGAATAGGCAAGTGGCCACCAATATCCACTTGGATAATTCTGCCCCCCTTAGGAAGCAATGGTCTCCATTGCATTGAGTTCCTCCATGAGATGAGGAAACTTCTGCTGAACTTGGTACCTAGTGAGCCATTTTCCTTGGTGCAGGAGTTGGCCAACTTTGACAACTCGATACAGTTGGATATTCTGCTGGAAAGTATTCTTGATCTGTGTGTCCATGATCCGATCAGTTGCAACTTCTTCCATGTAGTCGAGATTTAACTCTGTTGGTGTGAGTTGTTTTGCAATATCGGGTGCATCCAATAATGGTGGAAAGTATGGTCGAAGGCGATCCATATTGAACACTGGGTGTAGGCCAAAGAATGGGGGAGTGTTGAGCTCAAGATAATTATCTCCCACAGCCTTGATGGTGGTGTACGACCCATATCGAAGCGGGGGAATCTTGCGATGGGGCCCAATGAGGCACTCCTTCTACAATGCAGCCAAACTTTGTCGCCCACCTAGAACTTGTGTGGCCCCTGATGTTGATCATGTCGTTGCTTGTACTTAACATTGGCTTTGTCCAATATGTCATGGAGCTATTGGCAGATGTGTTGAATGTGCTCGATGAAGCTATTTGCCTAGTCGACTTCAGACAGGACATGAACCGAATCTGCCTGAGTCACTGCAAATGGTATGACCACATCAACGAGACATAGTGGCTAGAATCCCTAGCCCACTTGAAAAGGGTTGTGGCCAGTCAAGATGTGGAGAACCCAGTTGTAGCTGTTCTAGAAATAAGGGAGACTCTCATCCCAAGTGTGTGGATTCTTTGAGTTTGACATGTGTAGAATGTGTAAGATCATCCTATTGGCGACCTCTGTCTTGCCATCAGTTTGGGGATGGAAAGTTGTGGACATAGTGAGCTTGGTGTCCAGCATTGACGAGAGACTAGACCAAAATGTGTTGAGGAACCTGTTTTCCCGATCTGATATGATAGATTGTAGTATCCTAAAGTGTACCCACACTCGTTCAAAGAAGAGTTTAGCAGTAGATTCTGTTGTGATACTCTTCTTGCAAGGCGCCATAATGGCCATCTTCTAGAATCTGTCGATGACAACAAAAACACAGTCATTTTCATGCTTAGGAGAAGGAAGGCTTGACATCTAATCCATTTGCAAGGTCGAATAGGGGTAGGAAGCGGAGTATAGAGACCTTGCTTCTTAATGGTCAATTTGGCAATGGCACATGTAGTGCAAGATCTTATGTACTTCCCAACATCTTGTCAAAGATTTGACCAATAGAAATACTTCTGCAAAATTGCCACTGTTTTCTTGACCCTGAAATGCCTAGCGGCCCGACTGTAATGTGCTTCCCAAATCATCTTCACACGCTCGCTTGAAGGAACACAAAGGTGTCCCAAGTGGCATAACAAAGCATCCTGGAGATGAAAATCTGGAACTTGCTAACCCTCCAAGAGTGTATGGTATGTGTGGCTGAATTCTGGGTCGCTTTTGTAGAGAAGTGGCCAATCAGAAGGCTCGTGCCCAAAAGAGTTGAGCACAGTGGTTAGCACTATGATTGGTGGTTGGCTAAGGCAATCTATAACATTATTTGTGTTTCCCTTCTTGTACTTGATATTGAAATTGAAATATTGTAGGTATGTGGAACACTTTTGATGGTGATCATTCTACAACTTCCCTTGCATCTGTATGAACTACAGGAGTCGGTGGTATGTGTAGATGACTATTTCCTTCCCCAAAATGTAATGCTTACCTTTTCGGCAGGCCTACGCAATCGAATACATCTCTTTTTCATAAGTGGGATACTTCTGGACTGTGTCTGAAAGTGTCTCACTGTGATATGCCACTGGATGTCCCTGTTGAGTAAGGACTGCCCCAATAGCATAATCAGAGGCATATGTCTCGATCTCAAATGGTTGTTGCAAGTTTGGTAATGTGAGTATTGGTGCAGAGAAGAGGCGATGTTTCAACTCTATGAATGCCTTCTGTTGAGATTCAGACCAAAATACTTTTTCTTCTTCCCCTCCTTTAGTGACTTGACTTAAGGGCCAACTGATATGAGAGAACCCCAACAGAAACCTACAATAGAAATTGGCAAGACCCAAAAAGTTGCGAACTCTGTCAAACTGGTTGGGGTTGGCCAATCCTGAATGACTTGGATTTTGGTTGGATCCACATACACCCCCCATTCATTAATAATCTATCCCAGATACTGAACTTGGGTCATGCCAAAAGTGCATTTCTCCAAATTGGCACACAACTTGTGTTGCCGCAGTGTTTGGAGAACCTATTGGCTGTGGTGGAGGTTCTCTTTTGAACTGTGGCTCAAGTTTAGGATGTCATCCAAGTATACCACTAAAAATGAGTTGGTGAATGGCCGCAAGATGTCTTCCATCAGCCTCATGAAGGTTGCAGGAGCATTCGTCAACCTGAAAGGCATAACCAACCATTCGAAAAGGCCCTCCTTGGCTTTGAAGGCAGTCTTCCACACATCAGAGGGTTCGATTGGTACCTCGTGATATCTGGACTTCAAGTCAATCTTACTGAAATATTTTTCCCCTTTATTTGGTCCAGAAGGTCATCAATCCATGTGATCGGGTACGTATTCCAGGCACTGATCTTATTCGGTGCCCGATAGTCAATACAGAGTCTCCAAGTCCCATCCTTACTTTGTACTAACACAATCAGGTTCCCATAAGGCGATGAACTTGGCTAAATGTGACCTTTCTACAGCAGCTCCTGAATTTGCCTCATGATTTCATCGTTCTTTAGAATGGAGCACTGATAGATTGGTCCATTGGGTAATGATGCACCTGGGGTCAGATTGATGTAGTGCCTGACCTGATAGTGCAGAGGCACCCCTGTAGGGGAGGTGAAGATGTCCTCGTACTCCTCCACGACCTTTTCCATCTGTTTTTTCATGTAGAGGGGCCTTGTCTGGAGGTCATGGCCACCATCTTCTTCTTTCCTTGAGGGTGTATCATCAGGAAAACAAATTTTTGGTTTTTGAAATGAGCTTACTGAATTGTTTTTCATTAACCAAAAAGATGGTGGTAGGTTTTGCTACCTCCGATATCTTGTACAACTTATTTCCCGATGTAATAATAAGAACGCGAGGCCTTGACTCATACACAACATGTTTCTTCCACAAGTATGGTTGGCCTAATAATAGATCACAAACATCAAGGGGAGCAACGTCACATGATACCTCATCCGTGAAGGGCTTGATTCTATATGGAAGGCGACATTGTTGGCTCACACACAAATCTCGTCCTTGGTGAAGCCACCCGATGGTGTATGGTTGTGGGTGTGCTGTGGTTGGTAAGCCCAACCGCTTCACGACCTCCATTGCAATGAGATTTTTTTGGTTCCCAATGTCGACAATAAACTGTAGTGGGGAACCCTTTACCCACACAGGGAATGGAAGAGATGCCCCTCCTCCTCTGGATATTCAGGTTCCTCCTTCTATATCTTTGTGGTGGCGATGGCAGTGTTGGGCTCTACATCAATAGTCTTCTTCCCTTTGTCATTCCCCTTGTTAGTTTCTGACTCAAAGTGGGAACATGCATCTGATTCTAAAGCCTTCAGCTCGGCCACTAGTGACTGCTTGGACCGACACTCACTTGTGTTGTGGGTGGAGCTATTATGAAACTCACAGCACTTTCCTATGTCCTTCTTTAGCTTCGTAGTGTTTTCCTTTGCTTGTGCCCTTGGCGAGTTGTCCTAGGATGTCCCGCCTTGGATTTGTGCTTCTTTGTACAGTTTGGGGGCACCTTTTCCTTGCTTCAGATTCGCATATCTAAAGTCTTGGTTCTTTTGTTTAAACTTCTGCTCAATCTTAACGGTGTATCAGTACGTCGTGCTAAGAGAGGAGATGTCCAGGAACTCCATCTTTTTCTGTATGTATCTAAGTAGGTAGTTACAGTACTTGAGTACCAAATATTTCTCAGAATCCTTGATACCTAACTTCATGCGAAGGGTATGAAAAACATTGGTAAACTCTGGCACATCTTGGTCCCTTCCCTATCACAATGTGGTCCACTTTATATATTTGTCCTCGTAGCTCCCTACAGGGTAGTACTGCTCCTTGATGGCATCCTGAAATGAATTCCAAGTGGGAGTGACTGAAAATAGTGAGGTCGTAACTTCATCCTTCTTCTCACAATAGGTTTCCCACAAGTCTAGGACGTGGGGGCTAGCTTTGAGAAGAGAAAAAGTAATATTTTCTCGGCTAGAAAAATCATGAACAAAAAAATATCCTTCTAGCAGATTCAACCATTTATCTATGACGTCTACATATATTTGGCCCTCAAATATGGGATGTCAAAGTTTACTTGTACCTTAAAAGGTGTGGAGCCTCTAGAGTGGCTATTAGATGTGGATGCGCCATTGGTGGGAAATCTTTGAAGGATCCGGGCAAAGTTATCCATCATTGCTTTCCTTTTTTCTCAAGGGCCTCCTCGAGCAATATTTTGATAAGATCTCCTACTCCCTCTTCTTTCTTTTCTTCCCCCATGGGAGGCCGCCTGGATTTACGAGGCTAGTCTTGCAAAGGTTTGACTAGTTCAAGCGCTCACTCCTTATATCCCGACCTCATTAGGGACGTGAAAAGAAAAATAGAGAAAGAGCAGACCACTTTGATACCACTGATCTGAATTTAAACAGGAACGCAACAAATTATAGATATAACCATAAATACAGAGATGTAGTAGAAATAACACTTCCTTTCATTAATATCAAATAATGAAATATTCTTACAAAAAGAATGGAAATGAGACTAGCTTGGATGATGGTAGCTTATCTTTGAGAAGAGATGTGGTAGCTACATGGCTTTGAACTGAGTTACAATGAGGCTCAAGGGCCTTTTTATTATTTAACAATAATAGAAAACCATAAACAACCAAAACCCTAATCTAAGGAGATGTAACACCAAGAGTTTATGGGCCTCGTTAGGGTTAGTTGGGCAGCCAACTTCTTGGGGTCGTAACTTGGTCATATTATCTTTGTTTGATGCAGATGATACCTCATTAGAAATATCCCTCTGAGGAATACAATTGAAATCACCCAGAGGCATACTGCCAAAAAACTTCGTTTAGGACCTCAAAACGGCTCCAGAAGTTCAGGACTCGAAAAACTGCCAAAAATAGTAAACTGTGCTACAAATAAGGAAACTGAAAAACTAGAAGAAACAATAGTGGGGGTCCAGGTGGAATAGGCGGATGGCCACCAATATCCACCTGGATCAATACGGAAACAAATTGTTGTACCATTTATATCAAAGGAAAACCAAATAATGCATAAACAAAGAATGAGGAAATCTATCATTATAAAAAGAAAAGGGCATTGTGAGGATGATGTTATTACAAGAAGTGAGGTGGGGACGTAGTATGGCATACATTATTTTGATTCCTGAAATACAATGGATTAATTATGTCAATAAATGTTGTCATAATTGGTTAGGGTTTGGCTGTTTTATATAATTTGTATGGTAGATATAATTCTCTAAATTAAAGGAAGTAGACGATATATTATCATCCTTCAGTAGTGAGTAATTTCCTTTTCATGTCATCAACTAGTATGGCACAATTTTCATTTTTCAACCACTTATGCCCAATATTTCATATCTTCTCCACTTCTCCCTATGTGAAAAGAATCCATGAGCATGTCAAGTCAAGATTTTGTTTGAGTGGTGGGTACATTTTTAGTAAGTTCATGATAGAGGAGTATGAAAATCAATGGCAATAACATCAAGGTACATAGAGGGCTGGATTTTGAGTGAAATCTAAAATTCTACTTTCTCCATATGAAATCCAATGAGGTCGGAACCACTCTCAAACATTCTGAGTCATTTCATGGTAATGTTAATAATTTAAGTAAATGGATGAAAATGAAAGATAAAGGAGAATGCCACTTTTAAGAATTTAACATTACCATGAATTACATAGAATAATAAGGCCATAGACTTGAATATTAGGCTTTCCCATACAAAAGTCCTCAAAACTCAAACTGGATGCTAGTGGACCCTCCCCTTCAAAAAGGATGCTTCTGGGCATCCCCTTTTGAAAGGGTGCATCCCCATTTGAGGCGGTGCATCTAGAAACACCCCTTTTGGGGAGACCCATCCCCACATCGAGGAAACGTTTCCCTCCATGTCTCCCTATGTCTCCCTAAAAAGAGATATAAGAAATGTTTCCAGACATCCCACCACAAATTCGTGAGAGACATGTGTTACATGCAACCATGCACCCCACCCTGGAAACGCATCCCCTTAAACAATGAACAAAAAAATAAACATTAATTTACATCACAGCAATAAAAAGACATGAACATTGACGGGTTACTATGAGAATATATAAACGCCTTACTTTTACCAATTGGACAAACACTCAAATAACCCTTTCAATTTAAAAAAGATATTATCATATTTATCAAAAGGAATATGTGTTACACAAAAATGCATAACAATGTAATATGCAGTGTAAGCCCGTAAGAATTTCAGTTAGACGTTAACACAAAGACTTTGAAACTATTTAATAAAAAAATTGAGTTTTCCTTTCCAATATTTCTTTTCGCAGTTGTGAATTTAGGGAGGGTCCCAAAATACAACTATACACCTACAAAAATAAGAGTGCATTTCACATCATAGAGTGAATGAGATGTAGGTTCAATCGCCCGCAAAGTTCTTAACCAATTCTCTCTGCTAAGCGTAAGTCTGGTAAGAATTTCAGTTATAATTTCTAAATAAATATATAATATTTTGATATTCGGTCATACTTAAAGATGGTGTGAATCCAAACAATTATATAATAACAATAAAATTCAATCAAATATCTTTAATGTATAATCCTAACTGTGCTAAATCCCAACGTAACTGTCTAAGGTCTGCGACACTAGGGGCTGACAAATTTCCAATATTGCCTTCGATTCTGTCACACCTGTTAAAGCTTCCCCTTGAAACTTATCAATCTGTCCATGTTCCAAGAATGGAGAGTTATCGGAAATCGAATTAAGCATTCCGTTTGACCGGCTTCAGCTCGACGTTTCCTCCCCGGACTGGTCACCTGTATAGCTAAATAGCCCTCTTCTGGGATAACGGCCCATAATACTTACTTTATACGAAGCCATGCAGAGGTCAGGTAGAGGAGCTTCACTTTCCAGCATCTGACAAACATGGCGCATACCGAGCCTGCACTCAGGCTCTGGATGAGAGCACAGCAGCCCCAATTTCAGTACCTTCTCCATCTCGCTCACATCATATGCCTTCCCCAGCTTTGGATCCGATGCCTCCACCAGATTCCCCTCCTTGTACAGACCCCACGCCCAATCCACCAAAATCGTTTGCTCGGCGTCCTTCGACAGATCCACGGGCCTCCTCCCACATGCCACTTCCAATAACAGAACCCCGAAGCTGAAAACGTCAGAGCTCGGCGTGGCCTTCCCCGTGTGTACGAGCTCTGGCGCTATGTACCCCAGCGTTCCCACCACACAAGTCGTCCGCGGATTCTCGCTGTGATCATATAGCCGAGCGAGGCCGAAGTCTCCCAGGCGCCCGTTGAGCTCCGAGTCTAACAGCACGTTGCTGGACTTGATGTCTCTGTGGAGAACCCTCTTCTCCCACTGCTCGTGCAGATACAGCAGCCCCGCGGCCACGCCCTTGAGTATCTCGTATCGCTGAGGCCACGGCAGGACCGTTGCCGGATTCCCGAATATGCGTTTATCCAGGCTGCCGTTGGGCATGTAGTCGTAAACAATGAACAGCTGCTTGTACCTCCGGCACCACCCACGGAGCTGAACCAGGTTCCGGTGCTGTAGGCGTCCCATGCTCGAAATCTCTGCAACGAAACCCTTCATTCCCTCCCTGAATGGCTTCGTTATGCATTTCACTGCGATTTCTTGGCCATTGTTGGGGAGAACGCCCTTGTAGACCTTGCCAAAACCCCCGCGCCCCAGAACATTTTCTTCCGAAAACCCGTTCGTGGCAATGTTCAGCTCCTTGTAACTGAATCTATGTGGCCAGTACTCCTGCTCCCATTCTTCCATCGTTTCCGTTTTCTTCGCTCTTCTGAGAAGCACGGCCACAACTGTCAGCGAGAAGAGAACAACAGCGGCTACGGTCACGCCGGCTATGAATCCTGGGCCCGGCCGTTTGGAATACATGTGGGCAAACGAAGGAAGACGCGAGACATCGAGAGAGGGCGCCGTGCCTTGGGTGCTAAAGCTCCACGCCAGAACGTAATGGTCTTCTGCAAAGTTCCCCGTGGCAGCGGAAAATCCAACGAACATCTTCTCTTGCAGAATGCTGTACAGATTGATTTTCCGAGATATCAGTGGCCTCTGCGGTCTTGGCGAACCGGCAACTGTGATGGTAACGTTGAGGAGGCTTTGAAGATGATCGTAATCAATCCAAGCCTGTATGTTCCGTCCGCTCTTGAGGCTCAATACCTGGAAGTCGTTTCCATTCCAATAGCCGGCAGTCTTGGTCTCGACTGAATCGAGGTTGTTGATATCAATGCCGACATGATTACCATCGGGGTCATTGAATTGCGGGTTCATGCTCGTATCGAACTCCACTGCGAACAAATGATTGTATGTCTGCCCGTTGCTGGTGAGGTTCAGCAATCCCAGATGTTGTCCCGGCAGAGCCCCCATGGTAGATGTTTGGGGCGTCATGAAGAAGGCTATTCCGTGTCCGCCTATGTCAGAGGGAGGAGGCACCATGGAGAAAACAAAGGTAGTACTAAAGGAAGAAACTGTCCCGTTGCTTTTCATCTGCACGGGAAACTGATACAGCGCCCAGCCGAGTATGAAATCCGAATGATTTGTGAGGGCAAGCACGGATTTCGAACCGATGACCGAAGCCCCCTTCTCCAAGACCAAACGGCTTCCATTGAATCCATCGAAGACGAAACTGGTATGTCGAAGATCCTTCTCGGCCACTGCCTGTGCAGCAATAGGTAGTGGCCTGAAGACGGAGATGAAGGCTATTAGAACGAGGCTGAACCATGGGATTAGCATCACCAAATTCTTTTGCTTGCGCTAAATTCCTCAGAGAAAAGAACTCATGTATGCTTCATTTCGATACATGATCTTCCCTTCATTTCACTTAGTTGCCATGGGCGCCTATCTCTATTTCGGCCAGACGCTGTCAGAAGACAATCCCCTTTTCTCTTCATTAGGTTTGAAGTCACATAACGATGGAATTGTGTGGGACCAGCTTAAGGAAAAAATAAAAGAAAAAACCGTGGAAATTATTGTGTAATGAGATTGGTTTCTGCTTATTTTGAGAAAATTTGATAACTGAGATTGTTGATTGTTTTTTGCTTTGGTTATATTTTGAGAAAATTTGATAAAAAAATTTGTAAATTTATATTTAATTTTTTTAATAGTTTTAATAGTTTCATCCTTCTAAACATAATTCATAATTCAAATACTATATCCATAATATTTTTTTTTTTCCCCAAATTTCAACCACTTTTAATTTTAGGAAAAAATAATGAAGCCAATGGTTGTTGTATGACTATGGCGCCCAATTCGTGTGATATGTTGGAATAACGGGGATCACATGGGACCAACGAATCTTGGTTAACGACGGTGTTCACAAACCGTGACATGCGCTAATAATGCGGAGCTTGATATGCTGTAACTAGGTAATAATGCGCTAATAATGCGGAGCTTGATATGCTGTAACAAATTTCGATGGATCTAGCTTCTTTCAAGTTTTTGGAGTTCTTAGGTAATTAAACAGACCGTATTCGAATTAAATAATTAAAGTTGAACATAAATTGGTTAGTTCTGGTGGGTATTTTTTATTTGGGGTTTAATTATTTTAAATTTTAATTTACAATGGAGTAATTTTGATTTTATAAGTGATTTTTTATAGATGAAAATAGATTTATCATTGTCAACAATCTGTCAAAAATTTGTGGGGTAACCAAAATTTTGAAGCTTGATAAATTATAACATGAATCTCTAAAAAAATCACTTCATAAAATTTAGAGATATGAAATGGCTAATATTTAAAGTTTCATTCATTGATATTAAAAAAACAATGCAAAATAGTTAATATTTGAAATTTCATTAAATGAAATTAAAGAGACAACAAGAATATATCATTAATAACATTAAAAATATTGTTACTTTTAAATTCAAAGAAAAAATGTAGTGTGAGAAAGATTTAGCAGTTAAAAGAAAATTAAGATATTATAAGAAGGTCATCAACTCCATCCTAGAAGATCAAAAGTATCTCCCTGTTTTAACTAGCTCAAAGAAAAAAATTAATATAGCCAAGATTAGAACGAATTCTCATGAACTCCATAGTGAAACGAGTCATTGGATAGTTCCTAAAACACCATGGATGGAAAGGATCTGCCATCTCTGTAAGAATATGAACATTGAGGATGAAAATCACTTCCTCTTAGAGTGCCCCAGGTACAACCACATTAGATCTTAGTGTAATAATCTTTGTTGCAACACTGACCTTCCTAGCCTTTTAAGATGTCAAAATTATAGTGAGCTCAGAGGCTTTTCTCCAAGCTTTTTGAGTATAGGAATAAAATCTTGAATCAAACTAAATAATTGGTTTCTTTAGGTCTGATAGACCAAAATTTGGTATTAGTGAACATTAACCATCACCGTCATCATCATCATCAATATTTTCTATTTACAATTAAAAAGCTAATTTATTCATTCTTCAAAGTAATCTACTTATTAAATTTTGATAGAAAAAACAAAACATAATTTTATCATTAAACGAATAAATTAATTAAATTAAAAATTAAAAAAAAAATATGATTAACCAAAATTCAAATTTTGCCCGAATCCAATGACAAATTTTGGTAAAATTTCAACACCTTTTCGTGAATTCAAGAATTACAATTTTGTTGAATATCTTTGATTTAAAAAAATCTCATTAATATTTCACATGTAAATTTAAACTTGAGCCGATTAAAAATAATTTTGATAAAATATAGGTTATTTAAAAAAATATATAATAACTAAAATTTGAATTAAAACAATTACTAAACTGAGAAATTTGAATTGAGAAATTTAAATTTATATTCAAAATTCGATTAAAAATAACAAAAAAAAGATTTGGCAAAACATTTTTCAAAAGATCTTTGATGGATTGGAGAATTGGGCTTTTCATTTATTGAAACAAACAAGAAAGGTGTTCATGGTTAAATCAATTTTGCAAGCGTTGCATATTTATCAATTACAGGTTCTCTTAGCACGTAAACTTATGTATAAAGCTATCACCTAAAAATTCAGGGATTTGTTGTGGCAAGACACGAAGCATGTTATGAAGTGGGCATTGGTAACGTGGTACACATTATGCTTGCCCAAACTGGTGGGTTGTCTACGAGTGCAAGATCCAGAGACTCTAAATAGGGCTTAAGGAGAGAAGCTATGGTGGTGTTGGCTACAAGGAAGTTAGGAAATTTGGAAAGAAATTTAGGGCAGGAAATATTGTCAATAGGGTTCACAAGTAGAAAAACTTCAAGATGGATATATCCATCAAGATTATCCATTTGGAATCTGGCACAGAAAAATAAGAACTTGATTCAATACCATGCCTTATGGGAGATTTGAAATGGTACACTTGCCCTCTTTTGGGAGGAAGCATTGCAACAACTCCCAGGCTTAGGAACCCAGATTAACTTAAGAGAATTGAAGGATTACCCTAAGCTACAAGGAGCTATAGTGGTGATGGATTAATGTAAAGAAATTCAACCCTCCTCCAAATAGAAAGTATGGAATAACTAAGGCAATTGGTTGGCTCATCAAGCACTTAGCTCATCACCACTCCTCGAACAAGAGGTTAAATAGCAAAAGCTCCACATTACTCAAGACTATGATAAACTATAATGGGGATATAAAGGTCAAGGTATGTTCACCCTGAAGGAACCTTACTCTATTACGATAGGCCAACAAGACCTCCCCAGATCAAAGCCGTTATGGCAGAAGATTTGGACACTCAACATGTGGCCAAAAGTGGCCCATTTCCTATGGCCCATTGGTAGAAGAAAACTCTTCACTTGGTATCATATTTGAAAGAAGGGATTTCAAGGTCCATCCCTTTACTATTTATGCAGAGGGTAGGATGAGATATTGGAACACATTCAAAATTATTGTCCTTTCATTAAAGAGATTTGGCACCAACTTATTTAATTAATTGGGCATTTAGATCACTCCCCTGATAGACTACAAAATACCTTGGAGAATTGGTGGTTGTCCCTTGTCAACAACCCAGTTGTAAGAAGAGAATGGACCATGTCCTTAGGATTTAGTCTATGGGAAATGTGGAAGGAGCGCAATAGGAGGATATTTCAAGACAAGTAGACACCAACGACGTTGTCCACCAGATGGTGAAAATATATATTAAGGAGACAATACTTTTTGAATCCTGGTCTTCTAAGGATTAGAAAGTATCACCACAGGAGACCTCTATATTGAATCTCCTAGATGTCACCCCATCCATGTTAGCACCAAGTAGATCTAAACCCCCCAATCCTCCAACCTCCTCTCCATCGTGTTTCAATCTCCCTCCCAGAGGTTTCATCAAAATAAACTTTGATGGGGCTTTCAAGGGCAACCCAAATCTAGCAAGGTTTGAAGGAACATTCAGAGATTGAACGGGGAAGACATTGGTGATGTATGCGAGTAATTGTGGTATTACTAATAATAATGTGGCATAATCTTTAGGCCTTGAGAGGGGTCTACATATAGTGATAGAAGCTAGATATGCAAACCTTCAAGTGGAAGGAGATTCACAATTAGTCACCTCCACATCCTAGAAGCTTATTTATTGAGCACTTGTCACCAAATTGGTAAAGAGATGGACATTGGAACTACTTTTTTCTCAAATACACAGATTTCTTTTATGCATGCCTTATGTAGTTACCTTCGACTCTTGAAGGATAGGAAATAAAGTAGGAAACATGTTGGCTAATTAGAGAAGTAGAGAAAGTGACCTATATTTCATCTTTGCATGGCCTCCTCCAAGTTCTTTCAATGGCATTGAATATATGTATAACATTTTAATAGAAGATAGTTGTAACTCGATGGGGGGGAGTGGATGATCAGAATGTTAGTGGGGTTGGGGGGAGGCAGGGTTGCCAGGTGGTTGCCAGCCACCCCACCAACTCCCAAGGCTCATAAAGGAGGAGGTTAGCATGGCATGCCCCCATCCCCATGCCCCGAACACATGAATATCAAGTTTAAATTGACATGGGTATCGATTGATGCTTCAAGACTTCCCTTTGTTGTTGCTCGTCGATGTTGGTGGTCTAGTGGTGGATTCAAGGGTGGAAGGGTCGGCCTAGTAGATACCCTATAAGCTTAGTATTCAACCTTTTTGATGGAATTTTCTTGGTGCATTAGTTGTCTTCTATGTGAATTCGTGGATGAAAAACGCTCACTATTAAAGTCTAGGACCCTGGTGCTATCAAAATATTAAACTCTCGAGAGTTGTTGGCACAGAGGGGGTGTGGAAAAAGGTTATTCACCTATTGTGGGCCTACAAAGGAGCCTTTTTCTTCACTCTCATTCGGTTTAGGAGGTAACTCGAGGTCCCTGACTAACCTGGCTCTTAGTCTTTGTTATTGTGTTTTGTTGGCTTATCTTTGGGTTCTGGCCCCTCTCTCACTCTCTCTTGGATGTTGGTTTTTATGGTCTGCCTGGTTTACTTCAATTGGTCTTGGGTTTTCTTCTATGGTTCACATTTAGTGGGTTTGATCAGGAATATAGGCTACTGGCCATTGGCCCCTGACACTCATTTTCTTCATTATACCCTTTAGCGGTCTTGTGTTAGTATGGACAGGACCACACTATTAGCCTTGAGTTGGCCTTACTTGTGGATAAGGACTTGCACCACCTCTTAATTCCCCAGGACCATGGAAAGTTGCAATCTATAGACTTCATTGGTGTCAACTATTTTCTGAGGCATAGCTCCTCTTTGGTGATGCATGAGACCCTTCTCTTGGGGTTTTCTAGTGAATTCTATAAACTCTGGTGCTTTTTGTTTTTGTTCAACCCCACCATGCCACGACAATGTGGTCATATCTGTTGGGGGGCTGGTGAGCAGGGTCAGTTCAGTCAGCCTCGCCCTGAAGCTTCGACTCAAGTGGAGCCAATGGCCTTCCAAACACGAAATTCACACAACTTTTAAGAATATACTTGATGTTCAAAGGAGTTAGCTCATAGAGACATGCAATCAATTATGATTTTGACCTTCGAAGTGGGGTGCTCACACCGTGCAAGCAACACAAAACGTTCCTATAGCAAAACCTCAAGGAAAAGCGTGATGATAGAAATGCATTGATTTCTTTCATGAATGAACTTTAAAGGAACCAATGACATATGCAAGATTGGCTCGCCTTCAATGGAACCAATGGTGCATGCATAAAAGCTTGGAATGTTTGGGTGACGACTTGGGCCATATGGAAAAACATGTACATTGTGAATTTCAACCTCCACCTCCCCCTCGCTCTAGGCCAAAGAATCCTACTCCATTGACTTCGAATCCTAATGGTGATTTGTTGTGTCTTGATTTTGATTATCTTTTGGTTTTGTGTTCATCTCTAGTTTGGACTACCAACTTCTTTTGGCTTGTGGTAGTCATTTTTAAAGATTCCCTACTACCCAACAAATTTAGTAAAAGTGAAGACAATAAAATTTTACAAAACAATAAACAACACTGCAATATATCCTTATTTTTTGAAAAAAAAATCAATTTAAAATTTAATAATTATTTAAATAATAATAAATAATAATTTATTTATTTTATTCGTTATTTCAAATATATTACAATATAATTTAGTTTAATTACTTTGGTAATCTTTTATCCTAGTGTCACCACGTTGTGATGGTGATGAACTCGCATGTCTTATGAATAATATTTATTTCACTATCTCAACCCCACATCACAAACGGGGAATCACTTTCAACGAAACCTACCCTCTTCCATTTTCATTTTACCATTTCAACCATACGTTCCAATTATGGAAAATTTCTGTCAAGGTCCATGTCATTAAGTGATAAATGGAAAATGGGAATCTAAGTTAAAGTTGTGCATTAGGTGACAATATTGACTGGCATCTTGAATATATTAAGTAATAGTATTGACATTTTGAGATCTGTCATGGTAGTTCTTCCCAGCAAGGACCTTTAGGTCTATAGAGTGTATGGAGAGACCACCAATAAAATCACACACTCTAACAATGATCTCATATTTTTGACATTACATTACTTATAGAGATAGAGGTTTGTTTGAGAAATCTACGAATGTGCTTTTCTTCATTTAATATGCCAATTTTGTAAAATTGTAATTAAAAGATTATATAAATGAAATTAGTGTTTTAGATTTATTTTTAGATTAATGTTTTAAATTTATTTTTAATTTTGATGGATTTATGTTTAATTTAGTTTCGTATTAGGTTACTAGAGGTAGTTTTAATAAGATAATAAGAGAGAATTATGTTTTAGATGGTTTTTTATATATAGTTAATAAAAGAGGATGGTGTTTTACATGGGTTTCTGTTTATATTTTATTTTGATCATTTTTGTGTCAGTGAAGATGGACAAAAATATATAGTAACCCAAAATCTTAATAATCTAAAAAATTTTAAGGGTTCTTATTGTAAGTGTAGAAATTTTGGAGAACCTTATTAATTTTTAAAATGTGATATATAAAACATTCAATTACTTTTTAAAATTTATAAATTTTTAAAGGTTTGATATAACTTATAAAATATTTTAGAGATTTTTTAAGTGAATTGATTTTATCTCATTAAATATGAGGTAACCTTTTTTGGAAAAAATGAAATTTTTTACCCAAGAAAAAAAAAAACAAGCTCTAAAATATTTTCTTATTGATGACCCAAATTAAGTTAGCAAAAATATGAAGGAACCATTGTATCAATTTCTTTCATTAGGTAGGAAAACTTATGATTAATCTAAATATTTGTGATCCACTTTCCCTAGTATAAAATCTATTCCACCTCAAAAACTTGATAGAGTTGTATGGTTTGTTAGTGTGTACTCTTCTAGTGCACCTAGGGAGCTAACATGGCGTACTTAGGGAAGTACCCAAGTGGAATAATAATAGATAGGTGGAACCTTCTAATAAGCATTCTTACATTTATTACTTTCACACAATTAGATGAACCTTATTTTGTAAAAATGGCCTCCATACATAGCAATATACAACTCTCTTTAATTATTATTACACCCCTTGGCCACCTCCCTAGGTAGTACATTAATGTTAAGCATATTAATAATTTTGAAAATATAATATTAGAGAAATTATTAACCTTAGCAATAAACCAAATCGTTTGCATGCAAAAATGGATAAAATAATGTCGAGAAAATCATTGAGGTAGGGTAGCACTATGAATTATTCCTTAAGGAAGGAAAACACTCCACAAGAAATGATGCTTGCTACAAATACAATATACTTCACTATACACGATTACAGATATATATAATAATATATATATATATATATATATATAATATATTATATATATATATATATATATAATTAATTTATCCCTAAGGAACATTATAGTAGGCAAACCTTACTAGAAGCCTTATTGCTTTCCACCTACCTCTACATGGTTCTAATTTACTAGAAATGGCATATATATATATATAATATATATATTACTTCATACTTATTGTTATTTCCTTTGGGTACCTCCATAGGTAACCCATATTACCTCCTTAGGTACACTATATTCCATCCCCCTTCACATATTTTGTCATCAAATAATGGGAGGAAGCCATACAATAAGATCGACTAGGTAATGTAGCTAGTGACTACCAAGCACAAGCATCCGTCCATCCTAATGAAATGTGAAAAATGGTTCTAATTACTTTCTTTCCACCTTGATGCAAATTTTGGTTGCTCCTTGTTATGATGTTATGCATTGTTCTTATTCCACTATGTATCTCTTGATAGGATGCATTTTTCGTTCTATGTTGGTCCATCATAAGTTTGGCATCTGTCCATGCCCTTGCCTTAATAATTGTTATTTTTCCAAGTTGTGTGATTGGTGTTATACATTTTCCTTTTCTCTTAGTTTTTCAATCTTAGACTCTTCAAGGTGGTGTACATTTGAGTCTTTTAGCTCCTTGGCTTGTTTTCCATGCCCTTCTTGGGGATTTTCTTCATATGCTTTTGTAGGCTCTTCTTTTGATTCAATTTTATACTCTATAAATATTTTCCTTACAAGAACTTCTCTACGTGTTCCTTTGGGTCCTTCTTGCCCACTAAGAGACCTATCATATATTGTGATTTTCTCCTTCTTATACTAAAGCTTTAAAAAATTGCTTTTCACATTAATATTCATTGTACCACATGATTCCATCCAAGGATATACAAGAAATATATCCACATTATTCATATCTATGTCATGGAAATTGAGTGCAACACATATTTATTGATGGTGGGATTCAAATCTTTCAAAATTTGACCATTCTCACTATTAGAGCAACATTTTTGAGGAAATATTTTTGGACCTGCACAAAAGAGAACCACATAGAAGGATAATGCATAGGAATGTTAGCCTAGGGCTGACTCGCGGAATGTAGGAAAGAGGGAAATTCGTTAAGCTTAGGTTGTGGTATTTTTCCCATGGTAATCGTTACCACCCATAGTAAAAATAGGTTGTTTATCAGCTTTGTTCCCTAATGTATATCTATAAATAGATAAAGCTAGAATGTAGTAGACCTGATTAGACGTAGATACTTGTGTGTTTTGATGATGTAGTTTGATGTTTTATAAGGTTTTTTCCTTGTAAAAAATGATCTATTATGTTGGTGAGTTGCGACAGTTGGAATGTAATGAAACATTCACAGTAATACTAAAAGAACTATTCTAGGTTAATTAATGTTCCCACACACAATACATCAAACTGTCTGTGCTTCTGTTTTATAGTTCTCTTGAATGCAATGGAGTTAATGTGCAGTATATGGGTATACCTAAATTTATTTTTCTTAATAATTAAGATATTGGATAAAGACTAATGAAAAGTGTAGAATATACATCTCCTTCATCACTTCGGAACTGTCCAGGTTCCTATAGTCCCTCATGGAAGCCTTGGGTTCGACTTCACTTGCTCATGGGTGATGTTGAAAGGGATGGTGTGTGAGGGGTTTTATTGGCCAATTCACTCTAAACTTGGGTTCGCCCTCTGTGTTCCAACAAATAGTTCTATCTTCGAGACTAGGATTTGCAATTGAAGGGGATGTGGAGGTTAAATAAGGAGAAAATACAATCATGGGTACAAATAAAGGAACACCATTTTATGGTCGAACATACTAGAATACAAAAAATCATCCCCGAAGAATGGCTACAAAGGTACATTTTCATATATTGTCATGAAATTTTCTTTATCGAATTCCCAATTGTTTTGGCCAAGTGGATGCAAGGACTATCAGAAGAAGTGGGAAACTGGTGCCTTGTATATTTTTGGCTGAATACTATATTGGAGAGTTATGTTGTTGAATTTGTGATAAAAGGCATTCAATCATACAGTGACTGAAAGGTAAATTTTCCAAGGAAATTGAGGAATATTCTTGAGATTACTAATTACCTAGAAAAATATGCTATTGTGTGACAAAGGAGTAATGTCACTAGAATCTACTACCATGAGTGGTTGAATTTCTTTGTGCACAATGGGGAGACTAGGGGATTACAAGTGAATGACTTGAGGGAATAAACGAGAGGGATAAAATAAAACAAGGGAACAAATGAATTGAGGATGTTGAGATATCAAAGAGATAGAAGCATAGAAGAGGCAACAAGGGTTAGAGAATGTACATTGTCATAGGAGGAGAAGATGACAGAAAACATTAGTGAAGTATTATGCAATGGAGCGATATTTTAGCATAGTAGTGAGCTAAGAGAGAGGTCTACATTAGAACCATGATAGATAGAAGGACAATAAGAAATATCAGAGTAGGAGCAAGATGGAAACACAATAGTGGATATTAGGAAAAATGATTAGTGCTAATCACCTACTCTCCGTGGAGTGCTGGACTTAGAGCATAATGGGAGACTGCACTGTGGAAAAAGAAATGACAAGGAAATAAACTCTTAGCTTAGATTAGAAAGAGAAGAACTAGTATATCCTAGTGATCGTGCTCAAGCAATACCCTAAAATGACTCCACGACCCCGTGCGTGTCACCAAGCCAAGAAGTAATATTGCCTAGCAAATTGCATTTAGTTTTAGTTAGTGAGGAGAATAGTAAAGTAGTCAAGATAATGGAATAGTCATCGAGGACCCAAGGTGACACAAAATTAGCCATAAGTATCCCAAAGTAGCACTACGTAGAACATCATGACAAACATTGATTCTACCATGCAAATGTTGGTCTTGGCACCAGATCAGAGGAGCCCAAGCAACATCTTTTTGTCTGTGAAGTAGTATGAATTGTGAAGCAAGTCCAAGATGAAGAAATGAAAGTGGCATAGTTAGAGACCACTTCTAAGGATCGTGCGTTAACTTGATACATTAAATATAAGAATATTGATGACGAGTATTGACTTTGACCCATCTATTGCATACATTAGACACCCTTTTTCCTATCATTCCATGTTTTATATTTCCTTTCTCCTATACTTTGCTACTATTTCTATTAGTTTCATGGCCTTAGTAGTTATGAGTTAGATAAGGTGATTATCTATAATTATATTTATTTTGTCATGAATTAAGTTTTCTTTTTTGTGTGTTTTCCTTGCTTGGTTAACCTTGGGTATTGTAGCTTTTATATATATTACATGACTAGTAGCTACTAATTGAAATACTAGAAGCATGTAGGTTATGCATATCAATCTAAATGACTAGAAGCAACTAAACTACCATAAGCCACTACAAGAAGATAGTTACGCCTAGTTTTCAATGCCATGCCCAATAATCAATTCAACAACATGGATCAACATATCTTAGGATCTAATTTTATTCAAGAAAAATATATTTTTATCATGGAATTGTAAGTTCAATGTAAAATTTTATTGGACAATTATGATCCAAATTTTATTTTTGTATAAATCGTTACTATGGCTATAATGTTGGGGTATTTTGGTAGCGAATCAAGCCAAGGCCCCTTAGTTTTTTGGGTCACTTGGTCCAATTTTTTAGAGATTAAAGCTATATTTATTGATGTAAACACTTCTAGAGGGGCTAGCGGCTATAATAGAGAAATTGTTGTAGTGGCCCTATCTTGTAGGTGAATGCTTTTTTTCTATAACTTTCTTGTTTATTAATGCAAGTGACCCGTTTTTTATTAGATTTTGGTTCCCATTGTCGACAATGAACTGTAGTGAGGAACCCTTTACCCACATCAAGGAATGGAAGAGATGCCCCTCCTCTGGATATTCAGGTTCCTCCTTCTCTATCTTTGTGGTGGTGATGGCAGCGTTGAGCTCTGCATCAATAATCTTCTTCCCTTTGTCATTCCCCTTGTTAGGTTTTGACTCAGAGTGGGAACATGCATCTGATTTTGAAGCCTTCAGCTCAGCCACCAGTGACTGCTTGGACTGACACTCACTTGTGTTGTGGGTGGACCTCTTATGAAATTCACAACACTTTCATATGTCCTTCTTCGGATTCGTAGTGTTTTCCTTTACTTGTGGCCTTGGCGGGTTTTCCTAGGATGTCTTGCCTTGGATTTGTCCTTCTTTGTGCAATTTGGGGGCACCTTTTCCTTGCTTCAGATTCGCATATCCAAAGTCTCACTTCTTCTATTTAAACTTCTGCTCGATCTTAACAGCATATCGATACATTGTGCCAATAGAGGAGCTGTCCAGGAACTCCATCTTGTTCTGGATGTATCTAAGTAGGTAGTTGCGGTACTTGAGTACCAAATATTTCTCAGAATCCTTGATACCTAACTTCATGCGAAGGGTATGAAAAACATTGGTAAACTTTGGCACATCTTGGTCCCTTCCCTGTCACAACGTGGTCCACTTTATATATTTGTCCTCATAGCTCCCTACAGGGTAGTACTGCTCCTTAATGTCATCCCGAAATGAATTCCAAGTGGGAGTGGCTGAAAACAGTGAGGTCGTAATTTCATCCTTCTTCTCACAATAGGTTTCCCACGAGTCTAGGACGTGGGGGCCGGCTTTGAGAAGAGCAAAGGTAATATTTTCTCAGCTGGAAAAATCATGAACAAAAAAATATCATTCTAGCATATTCAACCATTTATCTATGATGCCTGCATATCTTTGGCCCTCAAATATGGGAATGTCAAAATTTACTTGTACCTTAAAAAGTGTGGAGCCTCCAGAGTGGCTATTGGATGTGGATGCGCCGTTTTTGGGCAATCGTTGAAGGATCTGGGCAAAGTTATCCATCATCGCTTTCCTTTTTTTCTCAAGGGCCTCCTCGAGCAATATTTTGATAGGATCTCCTACTCCCTCTTCTTTGTTTTTTTCCCCCATGGGAGGTTGTCTAGATTTACGAGGCTAGTCTTGCAAAGGTTTGACTAGTTCGAGCCTTCACTCCTTATATCCTGACCTCATTGGGGACATGCAAAGAAAAATAGAGAAAGCAACCGCTTTGATACCACTGATCCAAATTTAAACAGGAACGTAAAAAATTATAGATATAACCATAAATACAGAGATGAAGTAGAAATAACACTTCCTTTCATTAAATATCAAATAATGAAATATTCTTACAAACAAAATGGAAATGAGACTAGCTTGGATGATGGTAGCTTATCTTTGACAAGAGATGTGGCAGCTACATGAATTTGAACTGAGTTACAATGAGGCTCAAGGGCCTTTTTATTATCTAACAATAATAGAAAACCCTAAACAACCAAAACCCTAACCTAAGGAGATGTAACACCAAGAGTTTATGGGCCCCGTTGGGGTTAGTTCAGCAACCAACTTCCTAGGGTCGTAACTTGGTCATATTATCTCTATTTGATGCACATGATACCTCGTTGGAAATATCTCTCTGAGGAATACAACTGAAATCACCCAGATGAATATTGCCAAAAAACATCGTTTAGGACCTCAAAACGGCTTCGGAAGTTCAGGACCTGAAAAACTGCTAAAAATAGTAAACTGCGCTACAAATAAGGAAACTAACAAACTAAAAGAAACAATGGTGGGGGTCCAGGCAGGATAGGCGTATGGTCACCAATATCCACCTAGATTAACACGGAAACAAATTGTTGTACCATTTATATCAAAGGAAAACCAAATAAATCATAAAAAAAGAATGACGAAATCTATCATTATAAAAAGAAAAGGGCATTCTGAGGAAGATGTTATTACAAGAAGTGAGGTGGGGGCGCAGTATGGCATACTTTTTTTTGACTCCTAAAATACAATGGATTAATTATGTTAATAAATGTTGTCATAATTGATTAGGGTTTGGTTGTTTTATATAATTTGTATGGTAGATATAATTCCTTAAATTAAAGGAAGTAGATGATATATTATCATCCTTCAGTAACGAGTAATTTCCTTTTCATGTCATCAACTAGTATGGTACAATTTTCATTTTTCAACCACTTATGCCCAATATTCCATATCTTCTCCACTTCTCTCTATGTGAAAAGAATCCATGAGATTGTCTCTACTAATTCTTGGGTTAGTAGAACATGTACAATATTACTCCACTTATCTTTATGTGTGGAGGATACCTTTTAACCATTGGAACATGATTCTTTTAACTATTGGATTTTTTCTTAGCTTGAATAGTCTCCCATTGTTATCCTTGACCCATCATTTTCATATAAAAAGAGTAGATTGATTCAATATTGGATAAGGAGAAGGAGAGAAGGTTAGAAATCCAAGTGAATATTATGTTGAAGAGTTACATGAAGGGCATGATAACCTATGAGGGTTATCCTAAGATTATGCAACCATGACAGGTGATACATTAGACATGGTTGTGATATAGATATGATTGTTGTGACATGTTAAAGAACATTGACATTGGAACCTATAATCTATCTAAAATGTATAATTAGAGAGTGACACCTTGCTAGACCTACCAATGAATCATTTTAGTTGAGATAATCCCAACAATTGTAAATTGTTGAATAGTCTTCTAGTTCTACAATATCCAAGAACTTCCTTGCCAAGAGTAGGAAAGGTTTTTTGAGGGCCAATAAGAGTAGAAGGGTCCATAACAACCTTAGATAGAGAGTGGTTGAGATGGAGGTATCCAAATAGTGGAATGAGAGCTAGAGACATTTGAGATAATGATGATTGTTTCATGTTGATTGAGCTATATAATACTAGTGTTTGGTCATGGGTTGCATAATGTGATGGTTGATCATGTGAGCCTATAATATGGTATCATGGTATTCAAATGCAATTGGTATTTGAAAGTGGGTTTCCACCCAATACTTAGGTTCCCTCAACATATATATGGTTCAATTCTCATGTGGATGTTTTGCTATTACTTTGAGATAAGTATTGGTTCTTTTGCACAAAATTTTTTAGTTTATGTATTTTATTAATGTTTTGGTGCTAGAGAGAGTAAACCAAGACATTAATGACCTAATTATGTTCTTAATAATGGTTGAGTCCACGTCATCAATGTATTTTTCATGGTTAAACCCCAATATTCAAAGGAGATGGACCCAAGTACATGATAAAGTGTACCAATTCTTGATAGTGATTTTAATCAAAACTCTATAGTCTATATACACATACTGTAAGTCCCATCCTTCCTAGGTATTATGGTAATAGGTGAACCGTAAGGTGAGGTACCTGGTTGAAGTGCTCTCTACTCCCATAGTGGTCCTGAGATGAAATATCATTGCTCAAGAAGTTAAATAAATCAGGTGTTTGTTGAGTATAGGCATTTCTTCTCTACGGTCCATAACTATCGAAGTATCGAAAAACATATTTTCAATGGGAAAGAAGAGACTGGATTAAAACTGTAAAGAATAACAACTCTTATATAATATAACTTAGGGACTTGATGGTATAGCTTACAAAATCTCTTGGTAAACATAGGGATAGTTTGATCATTTTCCCTCTTACATAACCATAGATTTTTCATTTTTCATAAATTTCAACCTAAAAACTAATTACATCATTTAAATAACCCAACATAAGCCTTAATGTGTACTATTAATTTACATTATAGCATTCAAAGACATGAACACCTTCCATGTCTACTCAAAATATTTATGTCATATCATTGAAAAAAACAATCTTCCACCAAGGCTCCGGGACTGGGGGATGTGGGTGTGGGAAGACGCACAAGGGGGACGCATGGGAGTACCCTCAAATTTTAGGGAAATTTAGGGGGGACGAGGAGACTTCGGGGTATATAATTTTTTCAATATATATATATTAATATAAATAATTAATATATATATAATATAATATAGAGAGAAGAGAGAGGAAAGAAGAGAGAGAGAGAGAAGAGATCATATTCTATTCAATAATGAAAGCATAAATATATTGATCCATACAAAAATGAATTAGATATCGAAATACTTTAATTCATGTTCATCATTCTAGAATGTAAATTGATTTATAACTTAAATTCATCATTTATCATTCTAGAATTTAAGTAATAATAAGCAAAATAGACTATAGTAGATACCAATGTCATCAGAACCGAATCAGTAATCGAATCGAAAAAACCTTTGAACAAAATGCAGTCGACCAAGAACACCTAGAATATTAAAATTTAAAAGAAAAACATATATATTCATGTGCATCCATATGAATCCAATCCATTTATATAAAAATAAACAAAATTTCTCATTTATATAGCATGTGAGGGTGCACATAACCAAAATGGTAGTGAGTGCAATCCATCTTTGAACTGAAAATACATCAACAAATAGGTTCTAGATGGCCTCTAGCATCTAAAAAATATCACGCTACAACAAATACGTACATATCATCAAAATCATTACCTCTATTGGGATCTTTGTAATCAATATCACCCTCTAAGCATTAAAATAATATAGAAAAAACGTAGCATGTCAAGTCAATATTTTGTTTGAGTGGTGGGCACATTTTTAGTAAGGTCACAATAGAGGAGTATGACAATCAATGGCAATAACATCAAGGTACATAGAGGGCTTGGTGCTCTTGATTAAATATTAGTTCCATAGCCTCGTGCATAACAAAATCCAATAGAAAAGTTGCAATCCCCCCGAAAATCCTAAAAAACTGTTAAGTCTGCTGGATTTTGAGTGAAATCTAAAATTCTACTTTTTCCATATGAAATCCAATGAAGTTGGAACCACTTTTAAACATTCCGAGTCATTTCATGGTAATGTTAAAAATTTAAGTAAATGGATGAAAATAAAAGATAAAGGAGAATGCCACTTTTAAGAATTTAACATTCCCATGAATTGCATAGAATAATAGGGCCATAGGGTTGAATATTAGGCTTTCCCATACAAAAGTCCTCAAAACTTGAAAATGGGTGCTAGTGGATCCTCCCCTTCAAAAAGGTGCTTCTAGGCATCACCTTTTGAGGGGGTGCGTATAGAAACACCCTTTTTGGGGAGACTTGTCCCCCACACCGGGGAAACGTTTCCCTGCGTCTCCCCATGTCTCCCTAAAAAGAGATATAAGAAATGTTTCCCAAACATCTCCCCCCAAATTCATGAGAAGCATCCACTACATGAAAAAAAATAAACATTAATTTACATCACAGAAATAAAAGGACATGAACATTGACGGGTTACTATGAGAATATATAAACGCCTTACTTTTACCAATTGGACAAACACTCAAATATCCCTTTCAATTTAAAAAAGATATGAACACATTTATCAAATGGAATATGTGTTAGAAATAAAAATGCATAACAATGTAATATGCAGTGTAAGCCCATAAGAATTTCAGTTCGACGTTAACACAAAGACTTTGAAACTATTTAATAAAAAAATTGAGTTTTCCTTTCCAATATTTCTTTTCGCAGTTGTGAATTTAGGGAGGGTCCCAAAATACAACTGTACACCTACAAAAATAAGAAATAAGAGTGCATTTCACATCTTAGAGTAATGAAATGTAGGTTCAATCCCCCGCAAAGTGCGTAACCAATCCCGTCTGCTAAGCATAAGTCTTATAAGAATTGCGTAACCAATCCGGTCTGCTAAGCATAAGTCTTATAAGAATTTCAGTTATAATTTTATATAATATTTTGATATTCGATTATACTTAAAAAATTGTGTGAATCCAAACAATCGTATAGAAAAATATAATAACAATAAAGTTCAATCAATTATCTTTAATGCTAATAATTATAAGATATAAAAATTTAAAATATTATTTTTCCTTCCTAAGAAATTAAAAACATAATATAAAAAATAATTGGATTGAGGTGAGAAAATTTGATTGCTAATAAATAATTGTAATATTATTATAATAAATAAATAATATCATAATCATATTAATATATAAAAAAGAAAAGATTACACATATAAGAAGAAATTAAATATATTAATTTTTTTTTTTTTTCTTTCTTTCTTCTGAATGAACCGTTTTATCGAATCTCTAATTTTGAATTAACCATCTTTCCGATTTACTGGACAAGAACAAACCAGAGATTCGACCATCATCGACTTTAACGCGGAGGGGTCACCGTGAGTCTCTGAATGCATGTATAATCCTAACTGTGCTAAATCCCAACCTAACTGTCTAAGGTCTGCAATACTAGGGGCTGACAAATTTCCAATATTGCCTTCGATTCTGTCACACCTGTTAAAGCTTCCCCTTGAAGCTTGTCAATTTGTCCGTGCTCCAAGGATGGAGAGTTATCGGAAGTCGAATTAAGCATTCCTTCTGACCGGCTTCTGCTCAATGTTTCCTCCCCGGACTGGTCACCTGTATAGCTAAATAACCCTCTTCTGGGATAACGGCCCATAATACTTACTTTATACGAAGCCGTGCAGAGGTCAGGTAGAGGAGCTTCGCTTTCCAGTATCTGGCAAACATGGCGCATAACGAGCCTGCACTCCGGATCTGGATGAGAGCACAGCAGCCCCAATTTCAGTACCTTCTCCATCTCGCTCACATCATATGCCTTCCCCAGCTTTGGATCCGATGCCTCCACCAGATTCCCCTCCTTGTACAGATCCCACGCCCAATCCACCAAAATCGTTTGCTCGGCGTCCTTCGACAGATCCACGGGCCTCCTCCCACATGCCACTTCCAATAACAGAACCCCGAAGCTAAAAACGTCGGAGCTCGGCGTGGCCTTCCCCGTGTGTACGAGCTCTGGCGCTATGTACCCCAGCGTTCCCACCACACAAGTCGTCCGCGGATTCTCGCTGTGATCATATAGCCGAGCGAGGCCGAAGTCTCCCAGCCGCCCGTTGAGCTCCGAATCCAACAGCACGTTGCTGGACTTGATGTCTCTGTGGAGAACCCTCTTCTCCCACTGCTCGTGTAGATACAGCAGCCCCGCGGCCACGCCCTTGAGGATCGCGTATCGCTGAGGCCACGGCAGGACCGTTGCGGGATTCCCGAATATGCGTTTATCCAGGCTGCCGTTGGGCATGTAGTCGTAAACAATGAACAGCTGCTTGTACCTCCGGCACCACCCACGGAGCTGAACCAGGTTCCGGTGCTGTAGGCGTCCCATGCTCGAAATCTCTGCAACGAAACCCTTCATTCCCTCCCTGAATGGCTTCGTTATGCATTTCACTGCGATTTCTTGGCCATTGCTGGGGAGAACGCCCTTGTAAACCTTGCCGAAACCCCCGCGCCCCAGAACATTTTCTTCCGAAAACCCGTTCGTGGCAATGTTCAGCACCTTGTAACTGAATCTATGTGGCCAGTACTCCTGCTCCCATTCTTCCATCGTTTCCGTTTTCTTCGCTCTTCTGAGAAGCACGGCCACAACTGTCAGCGAGAAGAGAACAACAGCGGCTACGGTTACGCCGGCTATGAATCCTCGGCCCAGCCGTTTGGAATACATGTGGGCAAACGAAGGAAGACGCGAGACATCGAGAGAGGGCGCCGTGCCTTGGGTGCTAAAGCTCCACGCCAGAACGTAATGGTCTTCTGCAAAGTTCCCCGTGGCAGCGGAAAATCCAACGAACATCTTCTCTTGCAGAATGCTGTACAGATTGATTTTCCAAGATATCAGTGGCCTCTGCGGTCTTGGCGAACCGGCAACTGCGATGGTAATGTTGAGGAGGCTTTGAAGATGATCGTAATCGATCCAAGCCTGTATGTTCCGTCCGCTCTTGAGGCTCAATGCCTGGAAGTCGTTTCCATTCCAATAGCCGGCAGTCTTGGTCTCGACTGAATCGAGGTTGTTGATATCAACGCCCACATGATTCCCATCGGGGTCATTGAATTCCGGGTTCATGTTCGTATCGAACTCCACTGCGAACAAATGATTGTATGCCTGCCCGTTGCTGGTGAGGTTCAGCAATCCCAGATGTTGGCCCGGCAGAGCCCCCATGGTAGATGTTTGGGGCGTCATGAAGAAGGCTATTCCGTGTCCGCCTATGTCAGAGGGAGGAGGCACCATGGAGAAAACAAAGGTAGTACTAAAGGAAGAAACTGTCCCGTTGCTTTTCATCTGCACGGGATACTGATACAGCGCCCAGCCGAGTATGAAATCCGAATGATTTGTGAGGGCAAGCACGGATTTCGAACCGATGACCGAAGCCCCCTTCTCCAAGACCAAACGGCTTCCATTGAATCCATCGAAGACGAAACTGGTATGTCCAAGATCCTTCTCGGCCACTGCCTGTGCAGCAATAAGTAGTGGCCTGAAGAAGAAGGTGAAGGCTATTAGAACCAGGCTGAACCATGGGATTAGCATCACCAAATTCTTTCGCTTGCGCTAAATTCCTCAGAGAAAAGAACGCATGTATGCTTCATTTTAATACATGATCTTCCCTTCTCATTTCACCTACTTGCCACGGGCGCCTATCTCTATTTTGGCCAGGCGCTGTCAGAAGACAATGTCCTTTTCTCTTCCTTATGTTTGAAGTCACATAATGACGGAATTGTGTGGGACCAGGTTAGGAAAAAAAAAGAAAACCATGGAAACTATGGTGTAACAGATTGTCTGTTTATATCTGATAAGGATTTCTGTAAATCTAAATTATAATGGTTAATTTAAATTTAATTTTTAGAATTTAATTTTTGATGTAAATCTAAATTATAATTGTTAATTTAAATTTAATTTTTGATGTTTTTAATGGTGGTAAATTTATTTTCATCATTTTAAACATAATTCAAATACTATTAAAAAAATAATGAAGCCCGTGATTGTTGTATGACTGAGGCGTCCAATGAGTGTGATATGTTGGAATAATGGGGATCACACGGGACCAACGAATCTTGGTTAACGATGGTGTTCAAAAACCGTGACATGTGCTAATAATGCGGAGCTTGATATGCTGTACTGGATTGTTTTCAGACCTGTGATGGATCTAGCTTCTTTCAAGTTTTTGGAGTTCTTAGGTAATTAAACAGACCGTATTCGAATTATATAATTAAAATTGAACATAAATTGTCTTATTAGGCCAGCTACCAATGCTACAGTGATTCAATTTTTTTTTTTTTTAATCGGAGGAATTATCTGTGTGGATTAGACATTTTTGGGATTTGACCCTAATATATTGTATGTGTATTTACTTACATTTTTAAGCATTCGTCGAGTTAGTTCCGGTGGGTATTTTTTTTATTTGGTGTTTAAAATTTTTAAATTTTAATTTACAATTGAGCCATTTTGATTTTATAAGGGATTTTTTTAAGATGGAAGTGGATTTATCATTGTCAAAAATGTGTAGGGTAACCTAAATTTTGAAGCTTGATAAATTATATCATGGATTCCAAGAGAATTCACTTCATAAAATTTAGAGATATGAAATGGCTAATATTTAAAGTTTCATTTGTTGATATTAAAAAACAATGCAAAATAGTTAATATTTGAAATTTCATTGAATGAAATCAAAGAGACAACAAGAATATATTATTAATAACATTAAAAATATTGTTGCTTCTAAATTCAAAGAAAAAAGGTGGTGTGAGAAAGATTTAGCAGCTAAAAGAAAATTAAGATATTATAAGGAGGTCATCAACCTCACCCTAGAAGATCAAAAGTATCTCTCTCTTTTAACTAGCTCAAAGAAGAAAATTATTATAGCCAAGATTAGAACGAATTCTCATGAACTCCATAGTGAAACGGGTAGTTGGACAGTTCCTAAAACACCATGGATGGAAAGGATCTGCCATCTCTGTGAGAATATGAACATCGAAGATGAAAATCACTTCCTCTTAGACTGCCACTTCCTCTTAGAGTGCCCGGGTACAACCACATTAGATCTTAGTGTCATAATCTTTCTTGCAACATTGACCTTCCTAGCCTTTTACGATTTCAAAACTATAGTTAACTCGGGAGGCTTCTCTCCAAGCTTTTTGAGTATAGAAATAAAATCTTAAATCAAACTAAATAATTGGTTTCTTTAAGTCCAATAAACCAAAATTTGGTATTAGTGAACATTAACCACCACCATCATTATCATCAACATTTTCCATTTACACTTAAAAAAACTAATTTATCCATTCTTCAAAATAATCTACATTATTAAATTTTGATAGAAAAAACAAAACATAATTTTATCATTAAGCAAATAAATTAATTAAATTAAAGATTAAAAAAATATGATTAACCAAAATTCAAATTTTGATCGAATCCAATGACAAAAGATTAAAAAAATATGATTAACCAAAATTCAAATTTTGATCGAATCCAATGACAAATTTGGTAAAATTTCAGCACCTTTTCGTGAATTCAAGAATTACAGTTTTGTTGAATATCTTTGATTTTAAAAAATCTCCATTAATATTTCAAATGTAAATTTAAACTTGAGCCGATTAAAAATAATCCTCATAAAATATAGGTTATTAAAAAAATTATAATAATTAAAATTTGAATTAAAACAATTATTAAAATGATAAATTTGAATTGTAAATTTATATTTATATTTAAAATTCATTTAAAAATAACAAAATATTTGGCAAAACATTTTTCAAAAGATCTTTGATGGATTGGAGAATTGGGCTTTTCATTTATTGAACAAACAAGAAGGGTGTTCATGGTTAAATCAATTTTGCAAGCACTGCATATTTATCAATTATCGGTTCTCTTAGCACCTAAACTTATGTATAAAGCTATCACCTAAAAAATCAGGGATTTCTTGTGGCAAGACATGAAGCATGCTATGAAGTGGGCATTGGTAACGTGGGACACATTATTCTTGCCCAAACTCGTGGGTGGTCTAGAAGTGCAGGATCTAGAGACTCTAAAGAGGGCTTTAGGAGAGAAGCTATGGTGGTGTTGGCTACAAGGGAGTTAGGAAATTTGGAAATAAATTTAGGCAGGAAATATTGTCAACAGGTTTCACAAGTAGAAAAACTTCAAGACAAGATATATCCATCAAGATTATCCATTTGGAATCTAGCACGGGAAAATAAGAACTTGATTCAAGACCATGCCTTATGGGAGATTTGAAATGGTACACTTGCCCTCTTTTGGGAGGAAGCATGGCAACAATTCCCAGGCTTAGGAACCCAGATTGACTTAAGAGAATTGAAGGATTACCCTAAGGTACAAGGAGCTATAGTGGTGATGGATTAATGTAAAGAAATTCAACCCTCCTCCAAATAGAAAGTATGGAATAACTAAGGCAATTCGCTGGCTCATGCAGCACTTAGCTCATCACCACTCCTCGAATAAGAGGTTAATTAGTAGAAGCTCCACATTACGCAAGACTATGATAAACTATAATGGGGATATAAAGCTCAAGGTATGTTCACCCTGAAGGAACCTTAATCTATTATGACAGACCAACAAGACCTCCCCAGATCAGAGCCCTTATGGCAGAAGATTTGGACACTCAACATGTGGCCAAAAGTGGCCAATTTCTTGTGGCCCATTGATAGAAGGAAACTCTTCAGTTGGGATCATATTTGAAAGAAGGGATTTCAAGGTCCATCCCTTTACTATTTATGCAGAGGGTAGGATAAGATATTGGAACACATTCAAAATTATTGTCCTTTCATTAAAGAGATTTGGCACCGACTTATTTAATTAATTGGGCATTTAGATCACTCCCCTGATAGACTACAAAATACCTTGGAGAATTGGTGGTTGTCCCTTTTCAACAACCCATTTGTAAGAAGAGAAAGGACCATGTCCTTAGGATTTAGTCTATGGGAAGTGTGGAAGGAGCGCAATAGGAGGATATTTCAAGACAAGTAGACACCAATGACATTGTCTGCCAGATGGTGAAAATATACATTAAGGAGACAATACTTTTTGAATCCCGGTCTTCTAAGGATTAGAAAGTATCACCATAGCAGTCCTCTATATTGAATCTCCTAGATGTCACCCCATCCATGTTAGCACCAAGTAGATCTAAACCCCCCAATCCTCCAACCTCCTCTCCATCGTGGTTCAATCTCCCTCCTAGAGGTTTCATCAAAATAAACTTTGATGGGGCTTTCAAGGGCAACCCAAATCTAGCAAGGTTCGAAGGAAGATTCAGAGATTGAATGGGGAATACATTGGTGATGTATGCAAGTAACTGTGGTATTACCAATAATAATGTGGCATAATTTTTAGGCCTTCAGAGGGGTCTACAGATAGTGATAGAAGCTAGATATGCAAAACTTCAAGTGGAAGGAGATTCACAATTAGTCACCTCCACATCCTAGAATCTTATTTATTGAGCATTTGTCACCAAACTAGTAAAGAGATGGACATTGGAACTACTTTTTTCTCAAATACACAGATTTATTTTATGCATGCCTTATGTAGTTACCTTCGACTCTTGAAGGATAGGAAATAAAGTAGGAAACATGTTGGCTAATTAGGGAAGTAGAGAAAGTAACCTATATTTCATGTTTGCATGGCCTCCTCCAAATTCTTTCAATGGCATTGAATATATGTATAACATTTTAATAGAAGATAGTTGTACCTCGATGGGGGGGAGTGGATGATCAGAATGTTAGTGGGGTTGGGGGGAGGCAGGGTTGTCAGGTGGTTGCTAGCCACCCCACCAACTCCCAAGGCTCATAAAGGAGGAGGTTAGCATGGAATGCCCCCATCCCCATGCACCAAACATATGAATATCAAGTTTAAATTGACTTGGGTATCGATCGACACTTCAAGACTTCCCTTTTTTGTTGCTCATCGATGTTGGTGGTCTAGTGGTGCATTCAATGGTGGAAGGGTCAGCCTAGTAGATACCCTATAAGCTTAGTATTCAACCTTTGTGATGGAATTTTCTTGGTGCATTAGTTGTCCTCTATGTGAATTCATGAATGAAAAGCACTCGCTATTAAAGTCTACGACCCTGGTGCTATCAAAATATTAAACTCT
Source organism: Pinus taeda (assembly GCA_000404065.3). Lineage (NCBI taxonomy): Eukaryota > Viridiplantae > Streptophyta > Pinopsida > Pinales > Pinaceae > Pinus > Pinus taeda. Next base: position 59,333 of record APFE030045991.1, on the reverse strand, counting down.
CGAGAGTTTCTCGCGCAGAGGGGGTGTGGAAAAAGGTTATTCACCCTATTGTGGGCCTACAGAGGAGTCGTTTTCTTCACTCTCATTTGGTTTAGGAGGTAACTCGAGGTCCTTGACTGACTTGGCTCTCAGTCTTTGTTATTGTGTTTTGTTGGCTTATCTTTGGGTTCTGGCCCCTCTCTCACTCTCTTTAGGATGTTGTTTTTTATGGTCTGCCTGGTTTACTTCAATTGGTCTTGGGTTTTATTCTATGGTTCACATTTAGTGGGTTTGGTCAGGAATATAAGCTACTAGCCATTGGCCCCTGACACTCATTTTCCTCATTATACCCTTTAGCAGTCTTGTATTAGTATGGACGGGACCACACTATTAGCCTTGAGTTGGCCTTACTTGTGGACGAGGGCCCGCACCACCTCTTAATTCCCCAGGACCATGGAAAGCCACAATCTATATACTTCATTGGTGTCAACTAGTTTTTGAGGCATAGCTCCTCTTTGGTGATGCATGAGACCCTTCTCTTGGGGTTTTCTAGAGAATTCTATAAAGTCTAGTGCTTTTTGTTTTTGGTCAACCCCACCATGCCACAACAATGTGGTCATACCTATTTGGGGGCTGGTGAGCAGGGTCAGTTCAGTCAGCCTCGCCCTGAGGCTTCGACTCGAGTGGAGCCAATGGCCTTCCAAACATGAAATTCACACAACTTTTAAGAATATACTTGATGTTCAAAGGAGTTGACTCATAGAGACATGCGATCAATTATGATTTTGACCTTCGAAGTGGGGTGCTCACACTGCACATGCAACACAAAACGTTACTATAGCAAAACCTCAAGGAAACATGCGATGATTGAAATGCACTGATTTCTTTCATGAATGAACTTTAAAGGAACCAATGACATATGCAATATAGCATGGCTCGCCTTCAATGGAACCAATGGTGCATGCATAAAAGCTTGGAATGTCTGGGTGACCACTTGGGCCATATGGAAAAGCATGTACCTTGTGAATTTCAGCCTCCACCTCCCCCTCGCTCTAGGCCAAAGAATCCTGCTCCATTGACTTCGAATCCTAATGGTGATTTGTTGTGTCTTGATTTTGATTGTCTTTTGGTTTTGTGTTCATCTCTAGTTTGGACTACCAACTTCTTTAGCTTATGGTAGTCATTTTTAGAGATTTCCTACTACCCAACAAATTTAGTAAAAATGAAAGAAATAGAATTTTACGAAACAATAAACAACAATGCAATATATCCTTATTTTTTTGAAAAAAAATAAATTTAAAAAGTTAATAATTATTTAATAATAAAAAAATAATAATTTACTTATTTTTTATATGTTATTTCAAATATATTACAATATAATTTAGTGTAATTACTTTGATAATCTTTTATCCTCATCTCACCACGTTGTGATGGTGATGGTAGTGTAAGAGCTCGCATGTCTTATGAATAATATTTATTTCACTATCTCAGCCCCACATCCCAAACGGGGAATCACTTTCAACGAAACCTACCCTCTTCCATTTTCATTTTACCATTTCAACCATACGTTCCAATTATGGAAAATTTCTGTCAAGGTCCATGTCATGAAGTGATAAATGGAAAATGGGAATCTAAGTTAAAGTTGTGCATTAGGTGACAATATTGACTGGCATCTTGAATATATTAAGTAATAGTTTGACATTTTGAGATCTGTCATGGTAGTTCTTACCAGCAAGGACCTTTAGGTCTATAGAGTGTATGGAGAGACCACCAATAAAATCACATACTCTAACAATGATCTCATTTTTCCGACATCACATTACTTATAGAGATAGAGGTTTGTTTGAGAATTCTACGAATGTGTTTTTTTTTCATTTAATATGTCAATTTTGTAAAATTGTAATTAAAAGATTATATAAATGAAATTAGTGTTTTAGATTTATTTTTAGATTAATGTTTTAAATTTATTTTTGATTTTGATGGATTTATGTTTAATTTAGTTTCAGATTAGGTTACTAGAGGTAGCTTTAATAAGATAATAAGAGAGAATTATGTTTTAGATGGTTTTTTATTTATTGTTAATAAAAGGGGATGGTATTTTACATGGGTTTTTGTTTATATTTTATTTTGATAATTTTTTTGTCAATAAAGATGGACAAAAATATATAGTAACCAAAAATCTTAATAATATAGAAAATTTTAGGGATTCTTATTGTAAGTGTAGAAATTTTAGAGAACCTTTCTAATTTTTAAAATGTGATCTATAAAACATTCAATCACTTTTTAAAATTTATAAATTTCTAAGGGTTTAATATAGCTTATAAAATATTTTAGAATTTTTTTAAGTGAATTGATTTTATCTCATTAAATATGAGGTAACCTTTTTTTTTTTGGAAAAAATGAAACTTTTTACCAAAAAAAAAAAAAAACAAGCTCTAAAATATTTTCTTATTGATGACCCAGATTATATTAGCAAAAAAATGAAGGAACCATTGTATCAATTTCTTTCATTAGGTAGGAAAATTTATGACTAATCTAAATCTTTGTGAACCACTTTCCCTAATATAAAATTTATTCCACCTCAAAAACTTGATAGAGTTGTATGGTTTGTTAGTATGTGCTCTTTTGGTGCACATAGGGAGGTAACATCGGGTACCTAGGGAAGTACCGAAGTGGAATAATAATAGATAGGCGGAACCTTCTAATAAGCATTCTTATATTTATTACTTTCACACAATTAGATGGACCTTATTTTGTAAAAATGGCCTCCATACATAACAACATACAACTCTCTTTAATTATTATTACACCCCTTGGCCACCTCTCTAGGTAGTAAATTAATGTTAAGAATATTAATAATTTTGAAAATATAATATTATAGAAATTATTAACCTTAGTAATAAACCAAAGTGTTTGCATGCAAAAAGGGATAAAATAATGTAGAGAAAATCATTGAGGTAGGGTAACACTATGAATTATTCCTCAAGGAAGGAAAACACTCCACAAGAATTGATGCTTGCTACAAATACAACATACTTCACTATACACATTACATTGCTTATACTTATATATATATATATATATATATATTATATATATATATATAATATATATATAATTATCCCTAGGAAAAATCTAGTAGGCGAAACCTTCTAGTAAGCCTTATTTCTTTCACACCTCTACATGGGTTCTAATTTACTAGAAATGGCCTCTATATATATAGCTATAGATTACCTCATACCTATTGTTATTTCCTTTGGCTACCTCCATAGGTAACCCATATTACCTCCTTACGTACACTATATTCCATCACCCTTCACATATTTTGTCCTCAAATAATGGGAGGAAGCCATACAATAAGATCGACTAGCTAATGTAGCCACTGACTACCAAGCACAAGCATCCATCCATCCTAATGAAATGTGAAAAATGATTCTAATTACTTTCTTTCCACCTTGATGCAAATTTTGGTTGCTCCTTGTTATGATATTATGCATTGTTCTTATTCCACTATGTATCTATTGGTAGGATGTATTTTTCGTTCTATGTTGGCCCATCATAAGTTTTGCATCTGTCCATGCCCTTGCCTTAATAACTGTTATTTTTCCAAGTTGTGTGATTGGTGTTATACATTTTCCTTTTCTCTTAGTTTTTCAATCTTAGACTCTTCAAGGAGGTGTACATTTGAGTCTTTTAGCTCCTTGGCTTGTTTTCCATGCCCTTCTTGGGGATTTTCTTCATATGCTTTTGTAGGCTCTTCTTCTGATTCAATTTTAGACTCTATAATTATTTTCCCTACAAGAACTTTTCTAGGTGTTCCTTCGGGTCCTACTTTCCCACTAAGAGACATATCATATATTGTGATTTTCTCCTTCTTATACCAAAGCTTTAAAAAATTACTTTTCACATTAATATTGATTGTACCACATGATTCCATCCAAGGATATACAAGAAATATATGCACATTATTCATATCTATGTCATGGAAAATTGAGTGCAACACATATTTATTGATGGTGGGAATCAAATCTTTCAAAATTTGACCATTCTCACTATTAGAGCAACATTTTGAGGAAATATTTGTGGACCTACATAATGGAGAACCACATGGAAGGATAATGCATAGGAATGTTAGCTTAGGGCCGACTCACGGAATGTAGGAAAGAGGGAAATTCGTTAAGCTTAGGTTGTGGAATTTTTCCCATGGTAATAGTTACCGCCCATAGTAAAAATAGGTTGTTTATCAGCTTTGTTCCCTAATGTATATCTATAAATAGATAAAGCTAGAATGTAGTAGACCTGATTAGACGTAGATACTTGTGTGTTTTGATGATGTAGTTTGATGTTCTATAAGATTTTTTCCTTGTAAAAAATGGTCTATTATATTGGTGAGTTGCGACAGTTGGAATGTAATGAAACATTCATAGTAATAATAAAAGAACTATTCTAGGTTAATTAATGTTCCCACACACAATGCATCAAATTGTTTGTGCTTCTGTTTTATAGTTCTCTTGAATGCAATGGAGTTAATGTGCAGTATATGGGTATACCTAAATTATTTTTTCTTAATAACTAAGATATTGGATAAAGACTAATGAAAGTGTAGAATATACATCTCCTTCATCACTTCAAAACTGTCCAGGTTCCTATAGTCCCTCATGGAAGCCTTGGGTTCGACTTCACTTGCTCATGGGTGATGTTGAAAGGGATGGTGTCTGAGGGGTTTTATTGCCCAATTCACTCTAAGCTTGGGTTCGCCCTCTATGTTCCAACAAATAGTTCTATCTTTGAGAATAGGATTTGCGATTGAAGGGGATGTGGTGGTTGAATAAGGAGAAAATACAACTGTGGGTACAGATAAAGGAACACCATTTTATGGTCGAACAGACTAGAATAAAAAAAATCATCCCCGAAGAATGGCTACAAAGGTACATTTTCATATATTGTCATGAAATTTTCTTTATTGAATTCCCAATTGTTTTGGCCAAGTGGATGCAAGGACTATCAGAAGAAGTGGGAAACTAGTGCCTTGTGGTACTACATAATTGGAGTTATGATCTAATTCGAAGAGTAAATATGGTAAGCAATAAGGTTTCACATGTAGTATATTTTTGGCTGAATACTATATTGGAGGGTTACGTTGTTGAATTTGTGATAAAAGGCGTTCAATCATATAGTCACTGAAAGGGAAATTTTCAAAGGAAATTGAGGAATATTCTTGAGATTACTAATTACCTATAAAAATATGCTATTGTGCGACAAAGGAGTAACGTCACTAGAATCTACTACCATGAGTCGTTGAATTTCTTTGTGCACAATGGGAGACTAGGGGATAACAAGTGAATGACTTGAGGGAATAAAGGAGAGGGATACAATAAAACAAGTGAACAAATGAATTGAGGATGTTGAGATATCAAAGAGATAGAAGCATAAAAGAGGCAACAAGGGTTAGAGAATGTACATCGGCGCAGGAGGAGAACATGATAGAAAACATTAGCGAAGTATTATGCAATGGAGCGATATAGTATAGTAGTGAGCTAAGAGAGAGGTTTACATTAGAACCACAATAGATAGAAGGACAATAAGAAATTTCAGAGTAGGAGCAAGATGGAAACACAATAGTGGATATTAGGAAAAATGATTAGTGCTAATCACCTACTCTCCATGGAGTGCTGGACTTAGAGCATAATGAGAGACTGCACTGTGGAAAAAGAAATGACAAGGACATAAACTCTTAGCTTAGATTAGAAAGGGAAGAACTAGTATATCCTAGTGATCGTGCTCAAGCAATACCCTAAAACAACTCCATGACCCCGTGCGTGTCACCAAGCCAAGAAGTAAGATCGCCTAGCAAATTGTAGTTAGTTTTAGTTAGTGAGGAGAATAGTAAAGGTAGTCAAGATAATGGAATAGTCATCCAGGACCCAAGGTAACACAAAATTAGCCATAAGTATCGCAAAGCAGCACCACATAGAACATCATGACAAACATTGATTCTACCTTGCAAATGTTGGTATTGGCACCAGATCAGAGGATCCCAAGCAACATATTTTCATCTGTGAAGTAGTATGAACTGTCAAATAGGTCCAAGATGAAGAAATGAAAGTGGCATAGTTAGAGACCACTTTCAAGGATCGTGTGTTAACTTGGTACATAAAATATAAGAATATTGATGACGAGTATTGACTTTGACCCATCTATTGCATACATACACCCTTTTTCCTATCATTCCATGTTTTATATTTCCTTTCTCCTATACTTTGCTACTATTTCTATTAGTTTCATGGCCTTAGTAGTTATGCGTTAGATAAGGTGATTATCTATAATTATATTTATTTTTTCATGAATTAAGTTTTCATTTTTTTGTGTGTTTTCCTTGCTTGGTTAACCTTGGGTATTGTAGCTTTTATATATATTACATGACTAGCAGCAACTACTAATTGAAATACTAGAAGCATGTAGGTTATGCATGTCAATATAAACAACTAGAAGCAACTGAACTACCATAAGCCACTACAGGAAGATAGTTACGCCTAGTTTTCAATGCCACGCCCAATAACCAATTCAACGACATGGATCATCATATCTTAGGATCTAATTTTATTCAAGAAAAAAACATTTTGATCATGGAATGGTAAGTTCAACGTAAAATTTTATTGGACAATTATGATCCAAATTTTATTTTTGTACAAACCGTTACTATGGCTATAATGTTGGGGTATTTTGGTAGTAAATCAAGCCAAGGCCTCCTAGTTTTTTGGGTCACTTGGTCTGAGTTTTTAGAGATTAAAGCTATATTTATTGATGTAAACAACTCTAGAGGGGCTAGCGGCTATAATAGAGAAATTGTTGTAGTGGCCCTATCTTGTAGGTGAATGCTTTTTTTTTTTCTATAACTTTCTTGTGAATTAATGCAAGTGACCCATTTTTTATTAGATTTTGAGTTAATCTTTTATTTTTGTAGTGCTCCCAGTCAAGTAGCCCCCCCGATATGGACTGCACTCATAGTGTCATTAGAATTTGATGGTACATATGCATTTTTTTATTTAAGTTTGTTTGCAGCGAACATATTAACTTATTTACAACTATGTCTTTGAATTTCATATGTTGTGTTAATGTATGTGGAATGACATGAGGGCCCTTTGTGTGCATAGTTAACAACTCATAGAATCCACATGAAGTCAAATGAATCTAGGACTCAGACTAGAAACTCTCAGTTGATTTATTTCTATATTACTTGAATGATTCCTTTTGACACTACATGATTCTTCCTTTTTATTATTAAGATTGTAGGAATTGTCAAACCTATTGGATTCCCTTAGGATTTTGATGAATGAGATGATGCTTTAAGTTATTATTTATTTCGCTATTTATGTGGTATGTAAGGGGCGAATCTATATTCAATTAGTCTCCTTCAAAGTGTGATTTTAACACAATGTTATAGTATATTTTAACTTAGAATGAATTAAACCTCTTTTTTCATATATTTTGTTGGCACCTTATCAGTCTATGAGCTCCAATTGATAATTTAATGAGAAGAAATTTAAGTAGATCAATTGTCCAACATTTTTGGTGTTGCTTCTAAGGAGGTTTAAAGGAACTAGGTCTTAATTGGTCTAATTATTTTTTATATTTCTTTGTAGATCCTTGCTCTATAGTGTTAAGCATCCTAAAACACAAAGAGGTAGGAGTGGTAAGACGAGAGGTAAGAAACTATATGTACAATTTAGTTGGTTATCTGTCTCACTAGATTTAGATGATGTTGGCATTGTATGAGACATGGTAAAGGTAAAAGGTATAGGGGTAAAGGAAATTTTAATACTCCTGATAGTACAAGAACAATGATAACCCCCAGTACTAACCTTTTAGTAGGTAACAATTTAGATAGAAGAAAGAAGGAAGAATGATGGAAAGTCAAGTAAATATTGGGGAGACATCAATAATTGGTGTACTGATCAATGCTATCACCACTTCAACTAGTCAGGAGGTAGAAATATAATTTGAGTGAGAGGTAGAGATAGTATTTCAAAATATTCCATCTACTAAACTTAAGCTTCCACCACTAGAGACCCAATACAACTTGCTTATGGATAGAAACGTGGCAGAAGGAGAAGGTGAAGAAAACCATGGAGGAAACTGGGAAAAGAATGAGGATAAAGTAACCTTTGAATTTCCTATAGATGATCATACTACAAATATTCATATGAAAAAACAATTTTCCTCCAATATCCCATGATTCCAAGGACTGGTAAGTGAAGACCTAGAGAATTATTAAACTAATGCATAAAAAATTAAGCTAATCCCTACTAATATTAATGATACTACCCTATAATGGTTTATGGGATTACAGGAAAATGATATCCCAACTTAGAAGGGCATGAGAAATTTTTTTCTTAAAAACTTTTAGGATTATTGTAAAGCTAGGGAATTGAAAGAAGAAATATTTAGGATTGTAGAAAGAGAAGATGGAAGTTTAAAGGAATATTTAGAGAGATTTTTATACAATCTTCAATGTGTTATGCAACATAATCTAAACCCTACAACTCAAAAAAATCTCTTTTAAAGGGTGTTTCTAAAGATCTATGAATATGTTGAGTTAATGGGGATTGGAGATATACCTCAATTTTTGTTTGATGAAATTTCTAAAATATGTAGGAGATACTCTTGAGGGTAGGGATAAACTAAAAAAGAGTCCCAAAACATTTTCATAGAAACATTAAGGAATCCTTTAGTGGTGTAGCTAGGACTGAATTGGAAAACTTGTTGGAGAACTTTAAAACTGATATACTTGGTAGACTCAGTTTGTAGCTTGAAATTTTAATATTTAAAAAGAAACAAGAAGAAGAACATGAAACCCTCACTATTTTTTCCCCTAAATGTCAGAAGAAGCACCTAAATAAATATTTTCCTCTTGATAATGTTGTTATTTGTGCCATTTGTGCAGGAGAACATACTACTAGCAATTGTCCATTCTTACTAGGGCTCAGAGCGTTTTACCAAGGATATGATCAATAAATAGAAATTTTTTATTTATGAGTAACTAAAAATCCATGGTAGCCTTGACCCCAAGGTATCCATTTTAATCATTCAGTTGTGAATTTTTCATACTTACATGGACAACAATATGTACCATGGGCTATTGTAGCACCATGGAAAGCATGGCCCCAACAATCAACTCAAAATAAAACTTGACAGCGAGGTTGGAGAGGGTTTGGTTACATGACAATGCCTTTATATCCTTACGTTTCACATCCTCAATATCCTATGCAACCAAAATAGTTTTCATAATATCATCTACCACAAATAGTCACATCACAACATGTGGATATGTAGCCTCACAATCTAAAACTTCCATCCAAACAACCTCCTTGGCCGAATCAATTACCTATCCAACCTGTTACTAACCCAAATAATAAGTCAGCCCAACCTCTTTTGAAAGATGAGTTGCGAAACTTCTTGAGTTACACCATTACCCTTATAGAAGTGTAGGATATCTAGTTGAGGTTTGGAAAGGTGCTCCAAATTCAAAACCACATTATTGTTGAAGAGGAAAGGGAAGAATCACTCCCGTTCCTACAATTGATAACAATATTCCTACTAATATTTAGTAAGCCACTAGTCATCCATAACAACATCCTCCATTAACAAATCCACCCTATCTAAAGAAGTTAATGTAAGTAATCCAGTGATCCTTCTCGAATATGACTTGGCTAATGATCTTAGGAATGTGTGTGATATAATCCCCTTGCTTAAAGCTATTAGGGATATACTTGTTTATGTTAAAGCTATTGAGGATCTCTTCTTAAAGAAGCATAGAAGGAAAATGAAGGACCCACCCACTATACATCTTGTTGGGGAGTGTGTTGATTTAATTACTGGAAAGAATTTAGCGAAAAAGTGTATTGTTCCTAGTAATTCTATCATTTATGTGCACATTAATGGGGTTTGCATACTGAATACATTGATCAATCTTAGTGCAACCATTAACAATATGACTGCACAAACCATGAAACAACTAGAATTGTCCAATATTCAACCTACCCCAACTATTCTTGAGTTAGTCATTAGATATAGGGTAAAGCTGGAGGGGGTTTTAGATGATATAATTTTCTCCTTAAAATCATGGGAGTATTCAGTTGACTTCATGATTTTGCATACTAAAACTTAAATAGAAGGGAATTCCATACTTTTGGGAAGACCATGGCTTGCTATTGAATACATCTTCATAGGATGAAGACATGGTAGCATGTTTATTTCCCATGGGGTATAATCAAGACAATAATGTTGTATCCACTTGTAAAATATCTCATGGAGCTAGAGGAAGTTCTGTGGTTTGAGGAATGAAAGAGTGACTAAGAGGTAGTTCAACCTATGTGTACAGTGGATCAAGTAAGGAATTTTAAAGAATGCATGGAAGAGGATCAACTCAATTATTTCTTTTGTAATTATGATTGTTTTGATAATCCTAACGCTCATCTAATGGAACATAATTTCAAAGGTGATGTGTAGGAATTCAATGATTTAACAATTTTGTATTCATTTTACAATACTATAGCCATTCCTTCATAGAACATAGATAAACAAAAATAATTGATCCAAGTATTACAAAAGTAGATCAAGTCCTTGACTTGCGATTACTATGACATGAAGGGAATCGATCTTGCAATGTTATGAAACCAGATCAAGAAAAGATAGAAAAGATAGATCAACGCCTTAGAATTCAGCCTCTTCGAGGGGGAAACCTCCTTTACATTACATAAATGAACAATTCTTCGATGATACA
>APFE030045991.1:0-27938 GCA_000404065.3 Pinus taeda | reverse complement strand
CACTCAGAATGTACCTCAAGGTTGAGAAAAGGCAATTCCGAGGTAACCACAGACCAAGATTTTGATCTGGAATCTAGCCATGCCAGACCAGAGAGGGCTCTCTCTTTGCCAACAAAACGTGGCTGCGATAACTGAACCTTAGGCTAGCTATGAAGAATAAGGATTTGGTTGAAAATTGTGGGTTGAAAACAACAAGAGAAGGGACTATTGGGCTATGGATTTGGGGCTAGTTTCTACCAGCAAACTTGGGGCAAAGTAAGCGCAATGTAAAGCCAGATTAAATATATAATGAGAGAAGGAAAGAGGGAAAAGACTACTTCCCTACGAGATCAATTAGGGGATGGATCTACAATGGTAACTTTAGAAGAAAGAGAAGGACAGGGTTACTCAATAGAGCATCTAACAAAGGATGGATTTTGTAAAGATAACCACTACATCAAACAACATAATCATTGTGAAAGGAGCATCATGCATGGATGGATTTCTAACACTTCCTTTAAAGAATTCTGTAACCAAATTAGCAGAAAAACAAAGCATGGAAATGAATTTACAAGAAAAACATGCTACACATTAAACACCGTGATGAATCCCAAATTTAAAGAGCAGAAAAAGCTCCATTAAAATAATATTCAAGGAAAACTTTAGACAGTCCAATGGCAACCTCACTCTGCTGTAAAACTCCAACCATTACACTCTGAAATTCATTAAATATATACAATTAGCTCATCCCTATACTAAGGGAGTTGAGCTCAACCCTCTGTCTCAAGATAGAATCAGTTACATTAAATTTGGATTGAAGTTTTGAAAATAGGGCTCAAAGATGAACTCATATCTCTTGAACAACAACACATATTACAAAACTAAAACAGGTTTTTGTAGATAAGGTCATGTTTGAGAACAACCTCTCTCAAAGTTTGGAAATGCATTTCCAGTTTCTCGGAATCTGTGCCACAAAATAATCTCTAAACAGGAAATCTCTAAATATTTAAATTTGTAAAAATAGGCTATAAAGATCTAGTCAAATATTTCAATTCACGATGCTTGTGAATAAACTAAAATATTTTTTTGTTATATTGCTCATAGTTGATAAAAACCTCCTTGGGTTTCTCAAAATTACTTTCCATCTGTTGTAAAATGGTGCCGCACTACAATGACTAAAACAGTAAAACAAATGCAAAATTTGTTTTGTTTTAATGTAGGCTTCAAATATCACCACATATCTCCCACATAATAAGACTTGTGCATAAACTGAAGGAGGTGTTTGTTATTTGGTATGTGATTGACAAAAACCTCTTTCACTTTTATAAAATTCACGTCCATTACTTCAGAAACTTATTTTGTAGTAAACTTGTCCCTGTGTGCAACAAATGACCTCAAAACATGCATAACCAAGAATCAAGCATTCATTTCGATCATATCTTATAATTCGGGAGCTGGTTTTAGGAGTGTGATATACTGTTGGAAATATTTTTTCGAGCTGCTTCTGATGAAGATGCTTAGGATATGATTAGCACTGAAACTCATGTGCAAAACATCTCTGAAAACCAAACATAGTAAGAGCCCATTTTGAACCCCGATGACAGGCTGCGAAGATTGGAACTAACAGTATGCACCAAACTGAGTATTCCAACCCTGCTAAGGTTGGCTCTGCCCCCAATATGGTGGGTTTTGACCATAAGGAGGTTGGGTTTTCCCCCACTGCAGTGGGTTTTGACCATAAGGAGGTTTTGTTTGCCCCCACTATGGTGGTTTTTGACCATATGGAACGTATGGAGTCTGGTAAGACCATATAGGACGTATGGAGTCTGTAAAGAAAATTGACGATACTGTTGCTAGTAGAGTATATTCTGCGACTGTGGCTATGGTTGCTAGTAAGGATCATTTTGTGATTTAAAGGGAGCTTGTGGCTGCAACTACTGGTAAGGTCCCTATTGTGTTTGAAGGGGAACGTACGGTTGTGGCTATTGGTAAGGTCCCTATTGGGATTGAAAGGGAACTTGCTACTGTGACTACTAGTAAGGTCCTTGTAGGGGTTGGAAAGGAACCTATGGTCAAAACTGTAGGTAAGGTTGTTGTTATGGTTGGACAAGAATCTACGACTGCAGAGGGGGGTTAGCATTCCCAGGAGGATACAAAGGATTGGGGTCATATTGCATTTGGGAACCTTCCTGCTAATTGGGAGGAACTCTCAATAGTGGAATTTGGGGTTGTTAAGAGCTAGCCAGTAGGAACATATGGCTGTTGGTAGGAAGGTTGTGTCAAGGGGACTTGGTGACCTTACAAGGGGGTCCCTATGAAAATACATGATATATATGGAACTGGAATTCCACTTGGGTTAGAAATAGCACCATTGGGCTGATTTGCGCCCAATGTGGTAGGAGGGGGTCCATAGTCTGCATGGTTTCCACTAGAAGAAGGAGGTACATAGGGTGGATGCAGTTACCCCCCAAATGGTGGAATAAATGAACTCATAGGTTGTCCAGTCCGAGTAGGGATTGTGGTTACTGTGGCTACAGTATAAGGAGTAGAAGGCATAAGAGGAACCTACTTTTGACCTATTGTTACTTAGGTTGGGCAGGGGTCTACGTATGTGTTGATACGTTTGGAACAAATGAGTCAGTAGTAGGAGTGACACCATAAGACCAAATGGGGTTATGAAAAAGTGAAGTTTCACCATAAGTGTCTGAAAAAGCATCGTCGAGAGAGTCATAACCTGGTGGGACCAAGGGTGCACTATAAGCAGGAGTTACACTTGGCCCACTCGTCAGATTGTAGGGAGCGGAAACATAAGGGAATTTATCAGGAGGAATGAGTGATATATGATCACGTCAGTAGTTGGAACATGAGTTTCAGATGTTTCCAAAGGAAAACCCTAGGGTGTTGACTCTATAGATGGGTTACCACTTTTTGTCACCATGTTTGGGAACAATTCTCCAATCGGAACACAAGATGCTCTAGGAGAAGGATCCAAGGGTACTTTAGGAGTATCAAAAGGACTATATAAATGCAAAGGTGATAAATACACATGATCTAAATCAAAGAGTGGATTAGGAGGAAAAAGAAATAACTCTGAAGTAGGTTGAGGACTAGTCGGAGGAGAGTCCTAAGATGAAGTGATCGACTCTTGATGTGGTGGTCGAGAAGCAAGGGGTTGGAGACTTAGGATGATACGAAGTTCAAAACCTTGGTTCTTAAGGGGTTTAGGCTTAATAGTATCAAAACCTACAACTCTAGGTGGATCAGGTGCATTAACATCTCCATAGATATTGCATTCTGTATTCGGGGTCTCATTTTGGACTCCTTCATATAACCTGTTAGCTTAAGAATATGAAGAGGATAAGGGAGGAAAATATTGTGCACGGCACAATGGAGGATTTTGTGGTTCTGCTACAATGGCGTTTTCACAAAATCAATTACTAATTGTGCGTTGGTTAACATTTTTGGCCTAATTTCGTTTTTACAATTAACTATTGATTTTGAGGAAAAAAGAAGTTGTTTCATGGGTAGTATGTTATTCTGTGGTCAATTAATTTTAGTAATTAAAAATGGTGTAACTAGGCATGAAGGTTTACTAAGCAACTGTGAACTAAAATATACACCTTGGCGAACCAAGGACTTAATGTACAACAACCAATCTCCTCGAATGTTGTGTTTGGTGTATCACGGTATACAAGGCGACAGATTCGGTTACCTATCGATGGATAGAAACCTATTGGGGACTCCCAAAAAATATCTGACAATACGTTAGAGTGTAGTTTGTAGTAGTGTTTTCTAATGCGTAACCATTCGATGAGAGTGTTCCTATATACTTACCATGCGTGGAGCACCTCTGATATACTTCAAAGTACTAGAGAACGGTCCTATACACTTCTGTATGTGGAATGAGATTTCACCCCCTAGATGCAACGATGAGAAACAACGAAAACTCCTATGTTTATTGACGTTGGAGAACATCTCTAGCCTAAACCTCTAGATGTTTTCATTAATGTTCCAAATGCTCCTTAGGTTAATTGAGATAAAATTTAAAGTTTATCTTGAATTAATTTTGGTTTCAAGGCTCAAAAATCGATGTCACCTGAACACACCTATGATGCAACTAATATGAAAAAATGATTATTTTCATTTCAATGAAAGATATTTCAAAAATTGATACAACAACCAAGTATGCAACAAACAAAGCTTCCTAACTAGATCTTTCACTTTCACTATTCCAATGCAACCACCAAAAGTAAAATGAATTTCAATTCACTAAAATGCACCTACATGTTTTTTTTTTTCACTTTTTCTTATCAATGAATGAGAATGCACTTTCAGATTTCAATGCTAAGAAATGTAATTTATGCTCAATGATAATCCCAAAAACAAATTTTCAATGTAATGTAATCTAATACAATTTCAAAAAGTAAACTTTGAGATGCAAGCTAAGAAAATGCAAATGTCATTTCTTTTATGGTTTCTAAAGAACCAGTAGTGCTTTAACCAACAAAAAATCAATATTCTTTCCACACATACAAGCAACAAAAAATAAATTAAATTGGCCCAAATAACTAAAGACTTAACAAAAATTCACTTTCACTACCTCAAACAATTGGATGGCCTTTTGAAAAAAGATATGAAATCAACAAAAATAATGGAAAATTATATGCACACAGAGCAGGAGGACACTTAAGATACCAAGACACACTAGACCTTTCTGGTAGAAACCCTGAAAAATTCTCAATTTTTATGGATCAACTTGGGTAGACAATGTGAGACAGAGGTACAAGTGTGATTGTACTAGGTAGAATCAATGTTGATAGCACAAATGTTTATGGAGAAAACGCATTGGGCAAGAAAGTCTTAGGAGAATGAAAATAAATTCAAAGAGAGATCTAAACTTAACACTCTAAAGAAGATGCTACTGAGAATGCAGACCCATAATGAACCTAAGTTACAAATCACTAGGAGGTTGGCCAAACTAATAAAAAAGACCAAACA
This sequence comes from Pinus taeda, assembly GCA_000404065.3. Taxonomy (NCBI): domain Eukaryota; kingdom Viridiplantae; phylum Streptophyta; class Pinopsida; order Pinales; family Pinaceae; genus Pinus; species Pinus taeda. The sequence continues at coordinate 22,961 of APFE030045991.1, read as the reverse complement.
TAAAAGGAGGTTTGAATGGTCATAAGGTCCCCAATAGAGTCACCATTTTGTTATGCAAGCAATCTTTTCTGCAGACAGAAATGATCGCTCTAGTCCTATGGGAGGATTTAGCAAAATATGAAGACAAATATATGTAAACTTTCCTAGTTCATACCAGAAAACACAAAGGAGGAAGGATGACCTACCTCACTCTGATGCTAATGTTTGTTGGTGTTGTACTTGATTATTTCATTTTCGAGCTCAATCTCCTCTTCACCACTGTGGATGAATACCTTCAAGGAAGATAATGTGGAGACAACAAATGCATACATAGAAAAATTCATTCCAATATAAACCATGTAACAGATCAAGAAGTATTACACTAAATGAGCAATAATTGACACATTTATGGAAAGCAAACACATAATGTATTATTAATAGATGGTAAAGGGAAAATTACAACCACTTAAGCCTTGATATTGGAAGCCTCCTTTAAGTGATCTTCCAAGTCCTAGCTTTAGCCTTCACGCACTCCTTTCTCCTTAGAGAAATGGGCAACAATTGAGCATAGTTTAACACTAGGAAGGAAACCAATCATTAGCCAACCCTTAGTGGATGGTAGGGATCTCATTTATAGAGAAGGAGAGTGAGTTGAGGATCCATGCAAGGAGGGAGAAGTTCCACATCTCAAGGAAAAGATCCATGAAAGTAGGATCAAGGACCAGGAATGGGAGATCTCATTCCAATCCTCATTCACCTATAACCAACTCGATGTTCTTGAGACTTCTAGTAAGAGAAGATTCTCCTCCATTTAGGAAAAACTCCCTGAAGAGGATCAATGTGGGTGTTCCTTACAAAATTCGCGCTGGCAGTGATAGGAGAGTATGCTGCAACAAATGACCAACACAAGTCACTAGTTATGCAAAACACATTGATCCTGAAAAACAAGGTTTTTGACAAGTTTCTTCATAATTCTTTCAAGGCAAATCTTCTTCTTTTCTTTAGGGATGCTTCTAAACATGTTTCTTATATAATACATTGACAACTTCCCTCCTTTGTGACATTAATGACACAAAGTTCAATACCTCAAGATGAAAAGTGTGACAAAATATTGTATAACACATATTCCACACGAGAGTGGACCTTATCATTCTAAGGTGTGTTCGGGAAGACAAAATGCTTGAAATTATGGAGGATTGTCACACTAAGTCATGTGGAGGTCATTTCATACACAAGAAAACACCTCACAAGATATGACAATGTAGATGTTCCAGGAAAACATCAAAGTGATCAACTTATCATATACGCTTCCAAATTACAATTTTTTATTAACAATCTCTCTTATTAGTCCCTGCCTCCGGCGTGGTAGGGACTATAGCGTTCGATACGGCGTTGACCGTCTATTAATTCACCTGTTGACCCGTTTTTTTTGGGTTATTTCTATTTTAACCAAAGTTTATTAGGAACAAGTTTGCATTATGAAAATTTTAACCAAACTTTTGGATTTAACCTCTTATCGCAGGCTTCACGTGCCCCAATGTTGTTTTTAGTGAGGGGAAGCGATTTTATCCTAAGTCTTTAAACTGGCAGGAGGGGAAGCGATTTTATCCTAAGTCTTTAAACTAACAGTTGGAGCAGGTTACATAGCTTACAAGCTTACACTTGTCGTCACTGCTAGCTGCCAGAGTTGTTTACAGCTGCCAAGATGCATGCACCTCCATTCCTTCTTATATCACCACACCCATGCCTCCCCACAACATCGAAATAGCAGCTTGTATTCGCTACGCGCAACTTCATTTCTTGTTGGTTTTGCTCTGAAATTAATCAGTTTTCCTCTTCTTGGATCATCTTAACAATGGCAGCTGTTTCGCAAGCTCTTCTACAACACCCTGCAGCCTTCAACACACAAAAACAGAGTATGTATATGTGTTTGCTTGCCATTTTCATTTCATTTTTTGCCAACCTTTTTCTTGATGAAAGTTATTTTTATTTTCCGTAGTTCTACAATTGTTCGTGCCAGTCGATATTAATGTCGGTTTTGTTTGTAAATTGCAGCGACATGACTGAGTGCGGCTCGGCTAAATTCAATTTTAGTGCTGGCCACCAAGATTTCCGCGAAGAAGAGTTCAAGTAAACAACACAGAAATTTCGCTGAGTAATTGGATAGTCATTCGTTACAGCCTCAATCACGCCCTGGTGATTCAGGTGGGTTCCTTTCTATTGCAGTGTAGTCCTATTGACCCTTTGAAGAAGAAACCAACCATTAGCGATTCAGATGATGCAAATATTAACTTGTTCCAGTGGTGTTTATGCATGTAGATATCTTTATTGGTGCTTGGGTATATCATATGTTTACTCTGATTATTTTGCGCAACACTCATAGTGGCGTCGGGATTAAAATTTTCCTCATTGGTTTTCTATTCTCATTTCCAAGTTGGTTCCCTACCTGTCTGTGGTTGCTTGAGGGAGTTCAAACATGTATTGCTAAATTTCTTCTATTTATGTGAAAGAGAACTCATCTTGATTACTGGAAACAATTTTCTTTTTTTTCCACAATCCTTACAGGAATGACGTCACTCGGCAATTGCCTATTTCAGCTTGAACACTGTATATTTATTCTATTTCTTATATAAAACCTTGTTTTTACTAAACCCTTTTTGGTTTTTCCCCTTTTGAGGGACTCTCACCCCTTGTTGAGCTAGTAGGATTTCGAGTCCTAGTTTTATTGTGGGAGAATCTATACATAGACTATCTACTACGATTACCTAGAAATGTTTCCTTTTTCCTCCATTGTTGTAAAGGTTTTCCTTTGAATTGAATGGTTATTATTTCTAAATTTTAATGCATCATGAGTTCATGAACTACATACTAAAAATAGTAAGGCTTTCTTTTTATGATTGTTATGATATAGTTCCTATTGTTCAAATTGTCCTGGAACTTAGAAGATGACTGTACCATGAATTACCAAATAACTGTTCTCTCATTTACGCTTATTTTTACGTTAAGTTGCTCTTCTGTTTATAGAGATGGTTATATGAGTATTTATTATTCTATGTATTGAATCATGTGTATCATGGCCTTGATATGGAAATCATGGCGTAAAGAAGATAATAAAAGATATAATTGTTTTCTTTGCATATATATTTTTTGAAACAAAGTAATGAGCACATTCTTGATGTGATTCATGAATTTGCATCAACTATCATATGTAAGTATCTCCATGAGTAATCATGTGCAAAAGTATATCTCCATGAGTAATCATTTGCAAAAGTATTAAACGATCATATGTAAGTATTACCATCAGTAATCATATATAACTTTAATTTTGGATGCGGTAAAATGGGTAAATGGAGAGCGAGTTTAAACCCAGCATGCTTCTCTAAGTCACTATATAGTTTAAGTTTGTATTTCAGGCAATCTCTGCAGAGGGCCTTTTTTCACAGTATAGATTACTTTTAAGCTTAGCTTTTACCTGCTCATGCTTCAGGTTCTTCGAGGTTGAGCTCGTTATGAGCGATTAACATTTGCTACTGCTGTAGTTATAGAAAAAAAATTTCACCAAGGTTCTTTGGTGCGCTGTTTCTGTTGTCCTGTAGTTAGAGAAAAAAAAACATTTGCCACTGCTGTAGTTAGAGAATTTTTTTTTTACCAAGGTTCTTTGGTGCGCTACTTCTGTTGTCCTCATGATTCAGCTGGACTTGTTGGATTGTCTAATGTCTGCAAGATACCTCTACCTTATCTTCCAGCATATTGATTCTGGTCTGTTCATCTAACGTGGTTGTGGGAGAGGGAAATAAAAAGAAGGGAAAGCGTCTTCTGCTTGGCTGGAGCTATTTCTCTCTGTGCCATATTGTAATTAATTATTCATTAATGTTTTATGCTTTAATGATTTGTAAAAACGAATTGTGTGTTACATAATTTCTTGTAATAATTTTTTGTAGATATTAGGAAATAATTATATTAATAAATGATTTTGGCCAAAGTACATAGAGATATTATAAAAAGATATTACAAACCTTGTATTGATTATCATGATTTTGTAATTTTCTTTCGAGAGATTAACCGTTTGTATAAAGTAAATTTTATAATTCAGAAACCCTGAATATTGAATTTACAAGGGAAGTCTGCCGTGGTTAATTTTATCAATTTGATTCTCGGTTCTATGAGACAATCTTCCCTCTTTCTTTTCATTTATATTTTTTTCTCATTAGTTCTAATGTTTTCTCATTATTTATAAAAGGAAAGTGAGATATTTTTCCACATCGATGAATGGTGTTTCCATCGTCTCTGAAAGTGAATTCCCTTAACTCGCAATAAAATCATAATTACAAAATACAATTCGATATTTTTCCACATCGATGAATGGTGTTTCCATCCTCTCAAAATAGTATTTATATCATCTCTTAGTATTCTTTATAGCGTCTATTTTTATATAAAATCTTCAAATCATAATTTCCCATTTAATATATAAAATAAAGATAAAAATAAACAAAAATATTTAATACAACTATTTTAAACATTTATAAACATATATAAGACTTCCCACAAAAAAAAAAATATATAATATTTTTAAATGTATTTTAAATTTAATACGTTTTGCTCTATTATAAAAAAATTCGTTAAAAAGAATTCTGTTGTTTCATTTTATTCTAATTTTTTAAAATTAAATACACTTTATGTTTAATATTAATTTGAAACTTTACTTTTCGTCATTATTTAACCCATGATTCAGAAAAAACTTTGATGTATTTTCATGGTTTATGTGATTAATTAGCGGGAACGTAAATATATAAAATTTATTTATAAATATTTAAATATTGAATAATTTACAATGAAATCCCTTAACTCAAAATAAAATTATAATTACAAAATAAAATCATAATTACAAAATACAATTCGTTTTTGACAAAGTTGACTCAAAATAAAATCATAATTACAAAATGCAATTCGTTTTTGACAAAGTTGATGAAAATTTGAAAGTTGTTTTACAACCTAAATAAACATATTTTGTAAATACAAAAAGCCCTATATTAGGGAAAACCACAGTTAGAGGTATGTTTCAGGGCTACCCTAATCGATGATGGAGAGATTTGCAAATGAGCTCGAAGCTTCACCTTGTTGAAGATCTTGTGGCCGCAATACTCTGTGTTGCCAGGAAATCTCAGATATTGATCCGTCAACTTTATACTTTATTCATTTCCTCTACGCCCAACAACCTTCAGGTCCTTGCCATAGATTTGTTTAAGACGGATGATCAAATCCTTGCGGGGCAAGAAGTACAAAATGAAATTTTGCAAGTGGATGTTAACCATATTTGGGAAATTGTAAGACTGAATTCATTCAATGAAGGCGTGGCTGCTTCCGACATGGTAGGTACAGAGAATCAGAGTTCTGTTCTGCACTGGAAGAAGAATTTCTGCCCTAATCCCAACCATTTACTACATGTAGGTCTGAACAAATAAAAGATGGTGGTTAATGGTTTTCTGTTTGCAATGCAATTTTGTAGTGTTGATGTGGCAGAGCCCGACAGGGACTACGGCCACGGCAGGGGCTCCCTTGTTATATTTAGAGAAATTAGCTTCCCATAGTTATACAATATGGTAAAGAAAAATATTAATAAAAACTTAAAAAATTCCTATATGTTTTGAATCAGTTTCTGGATCCTGTTCTATAAAAAACAATAATTACTTTTTCTCGGTTAACTTTATGCCATTATAAAAATGAATAATTACTTTTTCTCGGTTAACTTGATGCAATTCATTGGATTTGCTCAACATCACTCTAATTTAAATTATAAGGTAACGATTTTGGAAAAGGTTATTATTATTAGTCCTTGCCCTCCGGGCTGGCAGGGACTATAGTAATCGGTTTTGGTCGGTGGGCATTAGTCTAACCCGATAACCAATAAACTTATTTGAACTTAAAACAAAGTTTCTTCGGATGCGATACAATATTTTATATTTTCCTTCGCTTTTAACCAATCAAAAGCATTTTCATCTTATTTGGCCTCAAAATGAGGTATACAAGCTGAAAAGTTAGGGTAAAATTGGCAAAAGTACAAGTGATTAGGACCATTTCACACCTTCATGAACTAATGCTATGTTTCCCTTAGCATTAATCTCCTAACATTTAATGTTAGGAATACTTATGGCATATCATCTGTGCTAAACCATGGTTGCTGCCCACGGCAAACAATCCTTTCCGTGTCGAAATTGCCCTGGCGTGTCAAACCATCGTTGCATTGCTGTGTCAATTTGCATGAAAGCGATAATTTCTATTTATCTACTTTCTGGATGAGAGGAGCTTCTGCCTCTGCTCTGCTTGCAATAGAACCAGGCGTGAAATTTGTTACCTGCGTATGCTTGTGTGTTTCCTTTTCTAAATTTGTCAACCGCCCCTACCTTCAAAAACCCCTTACTTGCTCATCACAATTCCCAGATCTCCTGTTAGTGTCCCACGCAGCACTGTTAATCTACTACTGCTGGTTTCACGTCAACTGCAGGAACGACAGGAAACAAAATGTCGTCAATTGCCGCAATGTCCCTGCCTCTGCTACTGCTGGTTCTAGCGCTCGCTGTGGTAACGGATGTCGTCATCGCACAGACGCCATCAAGCTGCTCCAGCGCTCTCGTTACTTTAGTGCTGTGCCTCAACTACGTGACCGGGAGCGCCTAGGAGCCTTCTCAGAGCTGCTACAACGGCCTCTCTAATGTCGTCAAAACGAACCTGGTGTGCCTCTGCCAGCTCTTTTCCAGCGGCAATAGTGCTGGCGTTAACATTAATCAGACGCTCGCAATGGCTATGCCTGCCGCTTGCAAAGTCACCACGCCGCCCATCAGCGCCTGCAATGGTCCAGAATTTTTCTCCCTTCTTTCACCCATAGAAAAAAAATTATGAATTTTCTGACAGTGAATTCCTCTAATTTTTTAACTAATAATTTTTCCTGTTATTAATAGCTGTGGGCGTTCCCGTTCCTCCGATTAGTTTGCCTACGGCTCCGAAGACCCCATCGACTGGTTCGACCGGTTCCGGCGACAAACGAAACCGACCAACACCGGTTCGAGTCCTGCCGGAGTCTCTTCTGCAGGTACTTTTGCCCCGACTGCCATTGGCCTGTTCTTAATGGGGTTGATGAATTCGTTGTTGCAGGTTACATATAATATTTTATAAACTTTAAACCAAAAGATAAATTCCGGACTGGTTATGACATGTACACAATAAATACAATGCTATAAAGCAGATTGCTAAATTCTTAATAGGGTTCTACACTGCTGAGACCATGGATAACATCTGTTTAATTTCTTACCTGAGCATAACATAACATGATATACACAATGAGTATCCTGCTAGGGTGATATACATAGAAACGTAGACTAAAAGGCAGCGTTGGTTTAAACTTTAAAGTTCGGCAAAATGCTGTACTAATTTTACAATTAATAAGAAACAAAATGCAGAGGATCACAATTAAAAAAACTACTGAAAATTTGATTTAGGATCATCATGCTATGAATTACCTTGGAGAAGCACCGATAAATGGCACTAGAATTCCAATTCACTGCAAGTGTTTCGACAATTTCTCGCAGGCTAACGTCACATACACTGTTAAGCACAATGATCTGTACATCATTATCTTCCTGCTCGCAGAATTTTCATCAAATTTGTCCCAATTCACTGCCTCATTGTGGGCATGATGGTCATCCTGCTGTAGCGTAGCTTTTGTGTCTGCGATATGATTATCAGGAATGTTGTTGCGAGGCCCCTCTGCAATGGGTTTCGCTTCGCTGGGAGTCCTGGCATGCGTTGCAATCCTGTTCAAGCAAAATCCTGCCAGCCTTCGGCCTCCCATTATTCAAATCCTTGTCAGCTACTAGTCCTTATAACAGTCCTTTTCTTCTATATATATCAATCTCAGACCTGAAGACCAACTAGAGATTCATAGCTAGTTCACGTTTGGCAAAGTCCAGAGCTGATCGACATTGGGATCAGACATGGCTTTTTAGGCTAATTTGGCGCGCTAACAGGAACATAATCAGTTGAGATTGTGCAGAATTGAATAGACCAACTACGGGGGAGCATTGGACGAACCAGACGGACGGCAAAGAAGACGATGACTTAGGCCGGGCGGAACCAACTACGGGGGAGCATTCGACGCCACGACACGACTGTCCTGCGCCACGTTTCACTCTTGCGTTATGCTTGAGCTGGTGAACTTATTATTATTAAACGCTTTCTAGCATAATAATAAGGTCAATTGAGTGATTGCTTCTATCCTCGTAAAAGCATGGGAAATAAAATTCACTCACAACAAAGTAGTGTTACATATGTTAAAGTTAATAATCTTAACCATGTAAGATGACTGTTATAATATGTTGGAAACGCTTATTATTATAGAGGGAGGTGATTAATATCTACGGATAGCTGCTGATTTTGAATGTTTTATTTTTTTCAGTGGAATTTAGAATAATAGTTTTGTTATTATACGAAGTCTTTTTTATTATCTGATTAAAATATTTAAATTAGGACTGTATATAGTCAGTTGTGCAAATTTGCAATATCAACTATTTTTTCTCCATTATAAATTAAAAAATATAAAACATACTAACAAAAACCATACAGTTTAGACTACGCTATTAACGTCGGCCCTCTTTGTATTCTTAACGTTAAATTGACCCAGGTTGGTCAACCCTAAATGTTGTTGGAAACGCTGAAATGATGATTATTTTCTTTCTTCAGTGGTACCAAAAAACAGTTAAATGACACATTTTTCAAGAACCATTGTACATGTGAGCAATGTTCAGAGTAGGTGTAACACAGTGTGATAAAACTAGATGCAGAGAGCTCATTCTAAAACCTTGATTCAAGAGATGCCATATTAAAGCTCGTTCTAACGTACATGACATTCAGACATTGCTTGAAAATCGACCTGTGTTGCAGCTCTGTTTGCAAGTAAGTTTTCAAAGTTACAGGTACTTCTAGTGTGGCCTACTTCGTGATAGGGTTTCTAGAATTTAATTTCTGTAGTTTCAAAAACTACGTATTACGATTTTATCAGGTCTGTTGTCATTCCAATGCGTTGCCATTCCCTTCCCCTTCTTAACCACTGTCGAATTCAAATGTTTCTGGAATTCGGTTCTCTTATAAGTGAAATATTACCATATGCGTAGATTACAAGAAAGTTTACCATTTAGCTGGCGCACTGGTGATCACTGGATTGAATCAGATCGTTGGATTGTTGGTTTGCTGAAATCGTTGGATCCCTTATGCATATATTTTTGCTCGCTGGATCGCTGGTTCTCGACCAACCATTGCTCAGAATACGACGGTAGACGCATCCCTGAGGCATCATCGTGGGCATAGACAGCTATTGCACACAGCAAAATCAAATCATCTTCCGCACACGACAGCAACAACAACTAGATTTCTCCGTGCCGAGTTTATTTGCAACCTAACAAACAAATCGATGACTCAGAACATTTTTTTACATGCTAAAGATTTGGAATTTTTGTTTGACTATTGGGCCGGGGCAGGGACTAGCTGCCCCGCAGCCCATCTTGTTATTCATTATGTACATGATTTCTTTATAATAATGGGATAGTTTATGAAATCAAAATTTGAATGGACATTTTCTTTATAATAATGATATTATTTATGAAATCAAAATTTGAATGGATAATCTTTTAAAATAAATAATTTTAATTTATTTATATATACATTTAAAATAAAATATAATTTTATATTTAAAAATAAGATATATTTTTATTTTTAATTGAACATATTATTATTTTATTAATAATTTTAATTTATGATTATAAAGTTATTATTAGGAGTTATAGGAGGGGGGTTTTGTATAGTTTTGGTGGAAATTTGAACACAAGGTATGTCTGGGCTTGGGGTCCATGGAAAACAATCAAGCTGAATTGGATGGCTTTCTATAAGGCCTCCGTATTGTTAATTTTTCATCACGGTTATATTGTTCTTTTCTTTGATAATTGTATATCATCATTTACATATAGAATTCACCTCATAACATTTAACCTTATTTAGGTTTACAACATTATTCAACGGCATATGCAATTATATAGAAAGAACATCATCATCATCATTAATGTAGCAGAATATAAAAGGAACAATATAATAAAAGAATTCACACACAAAGACATGAGGATTGGTCGAAGACTAGAGAAAATCCATTATGGGGAAAACCCTTTCAAATTCTTCTTCTTATTAGATTTTCATTGAATGATTCAGCAAGAGAGAGAGAACGATAATCCATATATTCATCCATACAATTATCCAACAAAAACAACTAAACAACATTCATGAGATGAATCCCACAATGCCAATAATTAAAACCCTGTTCAGAAGCCTATAATCAACTGTCATTGCTTGCGGTCAACTGTTGAACTTTGAAGTCAACTAAAATCTACGGTCAATTGATGAAATTAAAACCCTAATTTCCAACTGCAGGGAAGGTGTGTTGTGCATGCGGTCGAGAGGCTTCAACCACATGGATGAGTCGACCTATGTGTGATTACAACCGAGATTTGTCTATGACATGTCTACGGTTGAGACCCAAAAACCCTAAAATACAGATGCAAGCTTCAAACCTTGCAATTTCACCTTCGTATGAACCCATTCTCCACGGACCTTCCTCTGATATGTGTGAATGAAAACCAAGGAAGGGAAAGAGAATTGATTGTCAAAATGAGAGTAACTTGACTTATATTTATAGCCTTCCAAGGGAGTCAATTTTTCTATAGGGCTGACCTGATCAAATATTCACATGTGGGGCTTAATTCAAACCTAGACACTCAACTATTCATTGAGAAAGATTCAGATATAACATGGCACACAGTAAAAGGTGCATTCATGGAAACTAATTACAAAGAAGATCTTGAAGAAAAACATGTTTATATTAATATCTAGAAGTCAGGATTGCATAATATTGCATGTAGGTATTTGTTTTTCCCTTGCACAAACATTATCAAGTGGATCCCGTCACATACAGATTCAAAAAGGATGATCCTTAGTAGTTCCAATGGACAAATGCTTGCCTCTTTCATGGCACGTGATTTTCAACTTCTGTATCTTTTGCCTTTGCTAGAGGTTTACATGGATTCTCACTTCTACACAATCACCAACTACTTGAGCACTAAATATATCATTAAAGGTTGGGTGAGATTTCACCCAAATTCTGGCAGACACCCAACCACATTTACAAGACCAAATCTCTCAAAAAATCATTCAAGTATTTGATAGTTCTATGTTTCCGAATCTATGTCAAAAGAGTATTGAGACCTTTCTCAAGGTTGGGCATTCTTATTGCATCAGGTGGTGAATAATGGGAAATAATTCAATTAGTCAGACTTGTTGGCTCATCATTTAAAGATCCATGTAACCAATGGAAAGAACCCTCCCAAGGGTAAAAAACCTATATTCTACTTGTATGCATACTTGTTGGCTGTGATATGTGCCCATAACGGTTTTCTTAGCATGAATTGGACTTGGTCACCAGTGGAATATGTTGTCCACATTTACTACAAAGTTCTTCTGAAACACAACTATAGGGGAGTTATGGAGAAGCTAACTGATCACTTCCTCATACCACTTTACATGATGATCTTTGAGGAAGATTCACCTTGCATGTCCCAAGAGGCAATGAAAGAAATGGTGAAACTTTCCGAATAGTTTGCATCACAAGATGACACTTACCTTACGGTGTTTAGTGGTCATAAGTCTTCAAATTTGTTTCCGAGGTATGCCACAAACAATTTTTTCATGTAATAGGTAGCTTATCATCTTTCCACAGGTCGATTAGGAGTCATGAAAAGGAAGAAGAAAGCACTTTGGCCCACTCTTCCATTGCAGATTGGATTGTATGAGATTAAGAACCTGAATTTTGCAGAGGCCGAGGCAAAAGATTTAGGGAAATTCAAGTTTTCTCTTATGGAGTACAACCCATACAATCCTAGGAGTGTTTGTAAGCATCAATGTGCAAATGTACATTTTAATTGGTCAAGTGGGACTTTTTCTAGATTGAAGGAGAAAAATATTAAGAATTGTTATAATGCCTTGAAGCCCCATGCCCCAGTGAGCTTTGTAGGTACATAGAAGGTTACTCCTCAGAAGGAAGAAACGCTGAAAGATGAAACATCAAAGAGGTGCAACCCAGTGCGCAGAAAGGGGAAGTGGAAGGTTGTGCACATTCCAACAGAAGAAAAAAGCTGCAAATGGAAAGTAGACCCAATCGGCATGAAAGAAGCCATTGCAGAAAAAGGAAAGAGAAAGTAGAAGAAGCAAGAGGAAGAATTAAGGCAGAAGGAAGAGAAAAAAAAGAAATAAAAAGAAGAGAGGCAGAGACAAGAATAAGAAAGAGGATGAAGAAAAAACACTAAAGAAAACTGAAGAAGAAGAACAAAGGTGGCTACTTGAAGAAGAAAGCAAATAGCTGCAGGACAAATAAATTGCCTAGGAAAGCGAAGATTTGATAGCGGTATAAGATATGGAGGTGGAATGAGAGCAGAAAAATTAGGATGTCAATCTTATGCCTTACACACAATAGATCACCACTCATTCTCCCCCTCCTCCTAGAAAAGGAAAAGCTCTAGGTGAGGAAAAGGAATTTTCTCCTCTTGATAAAGGTATGGTGGTCAATATCTACAGTTTAGCTTATGATGAGCTACAAAATAAGATTGTACAGGAAAGGAGGAAACACTTCCCAGACAACCTCACACATCCTACTTTTATCAAATAAAAGGTGATCATTATGGATATTAGGAAGAATCCATAAGTTATTTTCATAGCCAACTTGGCCTTTACAGGAGCCTCCAAGTAAAAAACAAAGTATTTGATGCTCCAGAATAGATAGATAGGAAAGAACTTAGAGGCTGCAAATAAACAAATTAAATAGCTCCAGGTAGAGCTTCAGAAAGGAGCTCCCACACAAATGTACTTAGAATAACTCAAGAAAACCATACTTGGTGAAGTATCAACATTGGCAGACACTATGAGGAACCTCTATGAGGAGCTAGTCATTGTGCACAAAGTAATTTATTCCTGCATGGCATGCAAGAAAAATGTAAAGAGAATGCTAAAAATATCAAGGTTGTCCACATAGACATCATTGTTGTGCATGAATGGGGAATGTAATGTAGAGGTTCACCTCTTAAGTTGGTGAAGAAGACAAGGAAGCAAGCTGAGTTAGAGAATGGAGAAGTTTGGATGCTATTCATAGTAATAAGCAACTCAACACTTTCATCACAAACATACAATCCTCTTATGCACGATTGTATAATAGTGTGTATTTCATGGTGAAGTCGCACAATCTTCCTTCAGTCGACACACTCACCGAAGCTAAAGGAAAAAACAAGGTCAAACAGAAAGTAGAGGAATACTTGGACCAGTTTAAGTGGATCATTACCAAGGGAGATATAGAGGTGAATAAACATGATATGTAAAAGTATATTGGTGACCCTGCCAAGATAAAAACCATGTTTTTCTTGTTAACAAATGAAACACAAACTGGCTCCAAGAGCATGTACCCAAATGCAATAGAGGCAAGAGTTTTCTTTCAGCCTAATCCCATTGCAAAATTTGGCGAAGTCATCACACAATATAAAGCTTGGCATCACTATGTGACCGAAAAGCTACAAGTTGAATTGGTTGAGCTGTAGTTTCCCAAAACTCAAGATTAGCATGTTGTTTGTCCTATTAGGCTTGTTTAGTTGATTCAACCTAAATTTTGTCTTATACGACTATGAAAAATATTGTAATATTCTATTTGTAATTAATTTGTGAGTGAAATTCCAAGTGTCAATTGTTATGTCTAAATATTTCTCAGTGAACACTTGAGTGTCTAGAAAACTGGAATGGTGATAGGGGTGCTTTCAACTAATTCACCAATGCTTCTCTCTGTGGTTTCTTTGGAGGAAGATCTCTTTAGCACCATGATGAAAACAAATGATAAAAAGAGATAACCTCAAAAGTTGCAGTAGATATTTCACAAGATGCACTCATGGAAAACACAATTAGCTCAAGCAAAGCAGTTTATTCTGCAAGATCAAGACAACACATCTAAGATTGAAGGGAAATATTGTAAAATTTATGGACTGGGGGTGAGAGAATGGGCTCATGAACTATGCATTGCATAGTATCATAAGACAAGGTGACAATTAGAGGCTTGAGAATGTGAAATGCGCATTCCCATCCAAGCAAACTGAAGGAAGAGACTAAGGATTGCACAGTCTTAGTGGCCATGGCTAAGGGTTATGTATTGGCACTATGAAATGCGCACTTGTGAAAGCAATTGAATGTGCATTACATAGTCTCAGAGGCCAATCATGAAGCTTGAGCCTAGAGAATGTGAATTGCATAGTTGGAGAGGGAAACTATTGACCATGATTGCATAGATCTACCGGAGAAGTAGAGAGAAAGAGATTAGAGTTGAGTGATGGGGTATGAAGGAATGTATATTATGCTAATTGAAATATAGATTAGCAAAAACTAAGTTCTAGAAACAAACATGAAAAATAAAAAATGAAAATGCACTAAGTGACCCAACAACAACAATTGCTGGTGGGAAAAAAGAAAAACGTTAATGTGACACTAAGAAAATGTGAATGTTGGATTGAACCAATACTCGTGCAAGCTGATACTAGTTAAAAATTCAGTTACTATGAAAATAAAAAAGAAAAATAACACTCATAGAAGCAAAAGCAAAAAAAATGACAGAAAAAGTGACAAAAAGTGACACAGGCAAAACTTTCCTGAAAAAGCACCACAAACTTATCCAAAATCTCCTTGATCCATTGGGGATGCTAGAGCTCCAAGATCAAATGTGAAAATGAGATCTAGAGGCATATATTATATAGATCTAATTAGGTTAAAATTCTTGATGCACATGCCCGAAGTCAAGGAAAAAGTGCAACTTGTCTGAAAGTCATAATTAGCAACCTAGTGGACTTAACTGGACATTAATTGGGAAATTCCTATTTTATAGGGATGAAAATGTAACCTTTTTCAGGAACTATCATTACACACTATCATAAAGGGTTGCATAGTCAAAGTATTACCTAGTTACTTCCATCAGTATATTGTGTAGTTTTGGGCTAGAGGAGGAGGCTTAGCACAGCTTCTGAGCTCGGTGACTACCTGCCTTCCAAGATTGCGTAGTTGTGATCCTTAAGGTTTAGCACAATGTCCAAAGCTAGTGGACTGCAAAGTTCCAAGAGGGAAGGCATAAAACCAGTGCAAGATCAGAGCAGGAAAGGTTTGTGTTACAAAATGGTCTGTTAAGATGAAAATAAGTTAGCACAATCTCTACATGAAAACATAAGCTTCAGATTCAAACATAATACTTGATGACAGTGAAATATAGGTCCTTGTAGATGGAAGGTAGGCTCCAAAATCAAGGCATGGGAAAATTTTGGAGGGGTGGTTGTAGCAGCTACAACACTTGGTGACACACTAGTAGAACTCCAACTCTCTCTATGGGTCTTAACTCTTGCTAACTAGGTCTAACCCTTCTAGAAGTATTGTTCATTCATTGATTTCCATAGTTTCTCTACCTTTCTTGAGTTAAATATATAGCCCCTAACTTTCTCTTCATCAGTGGAACACTAACATAAGAAAGTGACTTAGTTGTTTCGATTGGTGATGAGGAGTATATAGATACACAAGTAGGAAAAGATTATGAGAGTCTTGTTTTTCATCTTTGGTGTTGCTATGCTGCCAATGGGCACGGAAAATATCCTGACAAAGTCACTTCAGGGACACAAACATTTATCCACTTCCATCGAGCTTGAACAATACCCCAATGGAGTAGCTTGTTGCACCTCCCTACACAAGACGCCTTTCTCTTCTTTCACCCTTTATTCATTTCATATTTTTCTTCGTATAACTATACATGGCACTTATTACTTCATGGGGTGGAAGAGGGATATCGACTTATTGAGATCAGAGGAGGTTGTCCCTTTAGAGAATGACATTATACACCTATGAAATACAATCCTCTTGTTTAAATTTCCTCCCCTCCTTACTCTACTCGGCTTAGTCGAAAAGTCAAAACTGAATAAACATAAGAAACCAAATAGAGAAGAATGTAATTGTTAATGATTCAAGCATCGGAATTGTACTAAGGCTATCTCTGAAAAATATGTATTTTTCATCTAGGCATCTTCGACTAAAATATACAAGGCCCATGCAAAGAGAGGGAATAGACATAAATCCAAGCATTTATAAAATTACACTATCCTCTTTGAACTTTGTCATTCTTAATTTGAAATCCGAAGGTAGTCTCATGCAAAGCTACTCATGAAAAGGAAAGAAAGGGACAAAATAGAAAGCAAAAAAAAATAGAACAAACAAAGAAAAACTAACCCTACTCCTAATCTAACCAAATATAGGCCATGTTTACATAAAATGACACTTCCAATGTAACCATTGACACATTGCCTCACCAGTGAGGGTGAGGGAATCTTCAACAATAAATTTCATTAGGAATAATAACTGACATGAAATGTCAAACGAGAAATACTTGAACATTCGAAGATTGAGAACAAAAGCAGAGAAATACAACAAGAAAGAACATGCCAAATATTCTTCTATTGGATCAAGGTGTTTTCATACATCATGATGAGACATTACGCTAAAGCATTCTTCCAATTTTCAAACTTGGAAAACATGAAAAAGGTATAAAATTCCATTTCGTAAATGTGCTTGCCAGGCATGACTCCTCCAATGACTAAGCAATAGGATCGTGAAAAACCAATGAAGGATTTGAAGATGGTGAGATAGATTGATTTTCAACTTTCAATTTCACATGATGAGGATTCTTGAAAGAAAGAATAGAATCCTAATCATTTTTGGGGCTAGAACTAACACTACGAGAACCTGACATAACCATCAACATAGGTGGGAGTGCCTCGATAGCTTGAGGTAGCTCCAAGATATCAGAAGGAAGATCATCAAAGATCATTGTCTCAGAAAAATCAATAATAGAAATTAAATATTCACTGCTATATGATCCATTGAAAATATTAAGACATCCATGATCAGAATTTTCCTCGTGTGAAAACCAAGAGTCGACAGGATCTGATGAATCATGGAGAGGCGGTGATTGAAAACATGGAATTTCACTTGCTGTTTTTGAAGACGGATTAGATGACTGATGAGGGAAATCATGAAGATAATATTTTTCCTCACCCCATTTTGATGTAAAGCTAACATTCCACCATTTTGGATTACGATCAAGATTCACATTGTCCAAAACTAGTTTGCAGAAATATATAATATCCATGATAGATTCATGTAAGATGTCAGGATAATGATGGAGAGGTGAGTGAGAGAGAAAATCATCTTTGGTTTCATAATTTTTGTTTAGAAAAAACATCCCACACATAGTCATGAAGAATGATATCACAAGTTTCTTGGTTAACACTATCTCCATCCTGAACTTGATCTGCTTGAACACCAAAAGAAACGAATGAAACAAGAAAATTTGACAACTCAAACTCAAGAGGATCGAAGGAAAGCATAGGTGGAGGATGGGAAGAAAGAATATCACCAGAAAACTCAACTTTGCAATCAAAATTTATTCCAAGATCTTGAACATGTGAGGTAGGAGAGGTGACGATAGATCAGTAGATGAACTCTCAAATTCTCCAACCTCATCCTACGTAAATGGAGTTGTTTTATAAGGAGAAGATGAAGAGTCACTTGGGACAAAATCTTCTTTCATCATAGATTTAAGAAATCCATAATTAGTATATGTTGGGATACTTTTGAAAGATTCATATTATGATGGGTTTAATGAAATATGAACAAGAAATAGAAACTTCTCTATCATAAGATCCCAGTCAATATCATCTTCAGAAAATTCAAAACAGAAATGAATGAAACGACTGTGAAAATCTTCAAGAGATTCATCAGGTGATTTTCAAAGACACATGATTTTATTGGAAGCATATTTATAGTCATACTTGTCAAAGGTGCAATAAATATCCTTGACAGGATGTTCGACAGAGTGAATTGAACCAGTCGAACACATGTAACAACACTCCCTATCATGTTCTTCAAATGTAAGGATGAACAATTTGCAAACAATGTCTTCACAATGTCTTCACAATGAATTGTATGTTGAGTGTAGAATTCAAGAAAACGAGTTGTGTGCTTGAGAATGGTTGTTCCACCCTCGCAATCAAAATTTAAATTAGACAAGTCATGAATTATTCCCATGGGAACTCTCAGATTTTCAATTCTAGAAAAACATGTCGGGGTTAATATTTGGGAATAATCCATTTAATGATAAATAGAGTTCAAACATATGTAACGGGTTCATCTTATCCTCTGGGCCTCCTTCTAGCACCATAAATGGCGACGGTGTTGGACCTGCCAACATTCATGGGGTCTCCTTGATATGAAGTCCCAATTAGACCTCACACAATTTGGACTAGGAGCCCCATCCAGAATACGACTCGGTTACCAAAATAGTGGGTTTTAGTTGTCTTCCTTGGCAGCGATGATGCATAGAATGATGTACTCATGAATTTGGTGAAACAAGTGTATAAATCTGTGAAGGGTCAAGCGCAATGCATGAGAGGGTCTATCACAACAAGGGGGATACAAGTGATCCCCTTAAAATCCCGTAATAGTATGCATCTTGAAAGGAACACACGAGCATATAAGGAATCATAAGTTAGCCTGCAAAATAGTTCACAAGATAACCATGATTGAAATACATAAATACATGCAGTTAACAAGATTCATACTAATGCAAACGAACTAGTTCATAAGCTTTACCATAAATGAAATAACATATATTGCAAACATAACAAGAATAGTCCTTCTATATTCACAACATATGCATGAAATCATATCCGATTTGAGCTTTTATTAAAGTGAAAGTTCCAAACATACATATACAATTGACAAGCCACTAGCCCCAATAGTGGAACATGAATCCAACATCTACCCCTCCGAAGAAATATACTCTCTCTATGCTAAATGAGAAGACAAGGCTCTCGACAAAACTCCCTAGCTTTCGATCCTAGGAAAATACTGGCAAAAAGCCCTTTACATGAGTTATGAAGGTATATTTATAACAAATGATATGAATAATCATCTCCCCTTTGTGAATATTGGACTTCCCTCATGACGCTTTCAGATATTTCAACCATGACCTTCTGACTTCCTTACAAAATGACTTTTCATAGCCCACAAATGACACTTGGAATTTCAATTGCAAATTAATTACAAATAGAATATTACAATATTGTTCATACCCGTATAAGCCAAAAATTGGGTAGAGCAACTAAAAAATCCTTATAGGAAAAAGAACATTACAAGCTTTAGTTTGGGGAAACTCCAGCTCAACCACTTCAACTTGTAGCTTTTTGGTCATATAGCGATGCCAAGATTTATATTGTGCAATGGATTCCCCAAACCTTGTGATGGGATCAGGCTAGAAGAAAACTCTTGCCTACATTGCATATTGGTACATGGCCTTGGAGCCAATTTGTGTTTCATTATTTAACAAGAAAAACATGGTGTTTATATTGGCATGGTAACCAATATACTTCTGCATATCATGTATGTTCACCTCTATATTTCCCTTGGTAGTGATCTTCTTGAACTGGTCCAAGTATTCCTCCACTTCCTTTCTGACCTTTTGCTATCTTTAGCTTTGGTGAGTTTACCGACTGAAGGGATCTTGTGTGACTTCACCATGAAATACACACTATTATACAATATTCCATAAGAGGATTGAATTTTGGTGATGAAAGCTTCAAGCTGCTAATTGATTTGAATAAGGATCCAAACTTCTTCCTTCTCTAACTCGGCTTGTTTCCTTGTCTTCTTCACCAACTCAGGAGGTGCACCTCTATACTTCATTCCCCACTCTTGCACAACAACGATGGATGCATGGACAACCTTGAGGCATTTAGCATTCTCTTTACAGTTTTGATGCATGTTGTGTAGGTGGAAAACTACTTTTTTCATGGTGACTAGCTCCTCATAGAGGTTCCTCATACTACCTCCCAATGTCAATACTTCATCAAGTATGGTTGCCTTGAGTTATTCTAAGTACAACTCCGTGGGAGATACTTTTTGAACCTCTACCTGGAGCTGTTAAATCTATTTTTTTGTAGCCTCTAAGTTCTTTTCCATATATCTATTCTTAGCCGTCAAATACTCTGTGTTTGACTTGGAGGCTTTTATGAAATCCAAGTTGGACACAGAAATAACTTATGGATTCTTCCGGGCATCCATCACAATCACCTTTTGTTTGATAAAAATAGGATGTGTGATGTCATCCAGGAAGTGCTTCTTCCTCACCTGTAAAATCTTCTTCTGTAGCTCATCATATGTTAAACTATCGATATCCATCACCTGACCTTCATCAAGAGGAATAGTTTTCCCTTCCTCACCTAGAGCTTTCCCTTCTCTAGAAGGAGGGGGATATTGATTGGTGATCTACTGTGTGCAAGGCATGAGATCAACACCCTGATTTTCTACTTTGTTTCCACTTCCATATCTTGGATAATTATCAAGTCTTTGATTTCTTGGGCAACTTCTCTATCTTGCAGCTACTTTCTTTCTTCATCAAGTAGCCCACTTTGTTCTTCTACTTAAACTTGCTTTAGTGATGTTTCATCCTCCTCTTTCTTCCACCTTTCTTATTCTTGTCTCTACCTCTCTTCTTGTTCTTTCTATTCCTTCTACCTTAATTCTTCCTCCTACTTCTTTTGCTTCCTCTTTCAATCTACTACTATGGCCGCTTTCAAGATGATTGGGTTTGCTTTCCATTTGCAACTGTTTCTTCTGTTAGATTGTGCACAATCTTTTTCTTCCCCTTTCCATGTACTAGGTTGAGCTTCTCTGATGTATTTGATTCCGGAGTTTCTTCCTATTGAGTAGAAAACTACAATGTACTTACAAAGCTGACTAGGGCATGAGGCTTGGAGGCATTATAACAATTCTTAATGTTTTCCTCCTCCTTTCTGGAAAAAGTCTTGCTTGGCTAGTTAAAATGTATCTCTACATAATGCTACTTGCAAAAACTCCTGGGATCATACGAGTGGTATTCCATAAGACCAAACTCGAATTTCCCTAACTCTTTTCCCTTGGTATATGCAACCTTCATATTCTTAATCTCGTAAGATCCAATCTACAATGGAAGAGTGGGCAAAGGTGCTTTCTTCTTCCTTTACAAGACTCCTGATAGACTTGTGGAAATATGATAAGCTACCTCTTGCATGACCAATTTTTCGTTGGCATACCTCAACAACAAATGTGAAGATCTCTAAACAACCAACACCCTATGGTAAGTGCCATTCAGTGAGGCAAACTAGTCTGCAAGTTCTGCTACTGCTTCCATTTCCTCTTGGGACATGCAAGGTGGATCTTCCTCAAAGATAATCTTGTAAAGTGGCATGAGAAAGTGATCAATCATCTTCTCCATAACCCCCTTGTAGCTTCACTTTGAAAGAACTTTGCAGTAAATGTGGATAACAAATTCCTTTGGTGACCAAGTCCAATTCATACTAGGAAAAGTGTTATGAGCATGTATCGCATCATGTAGAATCTGGCTTGCTTACCCTTGGGAGGGTTCTTGGCATTGGTTACATGGATATTTAACTATTGAAAAAAATAATTCTGAAAAATTGAATGTTTTCCCATCATTCACCACCTGATGCAGTAAGAATGCCCAACCTTTGTGAAAGGTCTTAGTACTCCTTTGACCATAGATTTAGTAGCATAGAACTATCAAGTATTGGAATGATTTTTTGAGAGATTTGGTCTTGTAAGTGTTGTTGGGTATTTATCAGAATTTGGATGGCTCTCTTATCCAACCTTTGATGACATCTTTAGTGCTCATGTAGTTATTGATTGTGTAGAAGTGAGAATACTTTTAAACTTTTGGAAAAGGAAAATGATACAAAAGCTGAAAGTCATGTGCCATGAAAGAGGCAAGCCTTTGTCCATTGAAACTACTGAGGATCATGCTCTTTGAATCTGTATGTGACAATATCCAATTGATAATGTCTGTGTAAGGGAAAATTAGATACCTGCATGTAATCTTATTCAATCCTAACTTTTGGACATTAAATTAAACCTGTCTATCTTGAATATCTTCTTTGTAATTAGTTACTGTGGATGCATCTTTTGTTGTCTACCATGTTATGTCTAAATATTTCTCAATGAGAAGTTGACTTCTTGAGAAAACTAGAATGGTGACTAAGGTTATTTCAACTACTTCACCAATGCTGCTCTCTGTGGTGTCTTTGGAGGCAAATCTCTTAGGTGCCATGATGACAATAACTAATAGAAAGAGATAACCTCATAAGTTGTAGTATCTATTTCATAATATGCACTTATGGAAAACATAATTAGCTCAAGCAAAACAATCTGTTCTGCTATATCAAGACAACAAATTAGGGACTAAACGGAAATGTAACACCCTTATCCCACATCTACCCAAGTAACCTACCAACTAGGGTAAATATGTGACGAGAGGCCACTGTAATGGGATTCAACCTCCTACATGACCTTAAGGAAGTGGAATCGACGGAAACCCACAAAACAAACCTTATATACCTGCTACAAGACTCCCACAAGCCTTCCTAGTCATCCCCATGATAAGTCCTTAGGTCCCATTGGGATTTTAGACCATTAAACCCCTAAACAATCCCTTGATATAGATAAGGGTGCATTTGGGAGGCTCGAGTATCTCCCAGAGAAAGGCTCGAGTATCTCCTCAGTATTATGCTTGTGACTCTGGGATTTTTCCCACTTTTTCAGGCCCAGAGACTAGGTCGCTACCCAGAACTCAATGACCAATTCAAAAATGAAATTTCACAGTGGAAAAAAGATACATTTGCAACAACATCAACAAGGAATAGACTGGACCCCTACTAGCCATGAGAAAAATTTCGTCAAACATGTCACAAATATGTAATATGTATGTTTAAACAACAGACTTG